>JARDXD010001440.1:0-124195 GCA_029218145.1 Aphanocladium album | reverse complement strand
CATAATTCGACTGCACCCCCCCCCCCTCGACAAGTTGGAAGCGCTGGACAGTACAACAACGGGCGTCGACCATGATTTATCTTCTTGTACCGGGTAGTGCCAATACCTCAAGTTCAGGGAAGGGAATGGCCACTGGCGACACACCGACCAGACACACACATATAGCCAAGTTTGAGGGTGCACTGGGACACCACAACACTAAAACGGCGCTTAAAGTGCTTATTTCTGTTGCCAAATTCACAGAAGGTTTTGCGTGCATGTGCTGCCGAACTGGCGAAGTGGTAACTAGCATATAGAAAGTCGCCGTGGTCTGTGAGGCACTGTCCTGCTCGCTGTCGAATCTGTCAGCCCGAGGCGGCAAGGCTGCTGCTGACGTCTGACATGTGTAGCAGCACCAACGCGCTCTGAGTGGTGGACGATAGGACACTCACAGGCGGCTGGCTATGTGCTGTTTATTAGATAACCAGGTAGTTAGTTTATTAGGGTTGACAGCTGAAAAAAGCAAAGCACCGTAACAGCAACACAGTAGGAATAAAGTAAGCTTTGCACGGACACTCGACCGCCCTTTGGCCACCCACCCGCTTGTGGCGATGTTGCGCGCCGAGGCGACACGGCGCAGAAAGTATCCGTCCGCCAAGTCATCGCCGCCTGGCTCAATTGCTGTTGGAAGATTTGACACGATCGATTGTACAAGGGTCCTTCCATCTTGTGGTAATAGGGAAACTTGGGGGTCGGAAAACGCGTCTGAATGAATGCGCCGTACGTATTTTAGTTATACATGTTTTCCTCTTTGGGGGCCGTGGCCAGTACCTAGCGAGGTGGCTCTTGGTATGGTAGTGGTTGTAGTTTTTGGGGAAGGGTTCTGCGGCGAACCCATACCCAACTACCGTTAGCCTCCAAGGGTTGAGAAATTGTGTCAGTGTGCATATGGAGTGCTGCAGGCCATGGGGCACGTCTTTGTTGTTGCCCAAGCCAGTGGAAGGGTCGCGCTTCGTACAGATACTAGACACAGCCTGCCCATCACCTGGTCGTTTGACTACATCCTGCTGCGCAGTGTCGGTGTGTGTACGTGGCACCATGGCCGCAACGGGGGGAAGCTGCCAGCACATGAAGAGCGACAGCCACAGGGAATCTGGACCTGGGATTACATATTACACGGTGGGCCTGATGGACAGATGGCGCTGTTGACAGATTGGTCGCAAGACGGGGGGGATAGGTAGGTAAGTAGCGGCGAGACGAGGAAGCAGAGTGGCGGAGGTGGAAGACGAGGAGGAAGAGCAGTGGCGAGGCTACAGGGACCTTGTCAGCTTCGTTAGCGGTCTTGGTTGGGCTCGTAGCATGTGTCGAGCGTGTGCTGGAGCGCTGTAATAGGCTGCAGCAGGGTCGACCTGGCGTATTATTACTGGAGACTCATAATTCAAGGTGCCGACCTACCAAAGCCAGCATACCGATAGTGTCATGTCTCGCACACGCCCACCCTCTTCCTCGCCTTTTTTTTTTTTTCCTTCCCTCCCCCCTTCTCCTCCTCCCTCTCCTCTTCTCTTCTTTTCACTCCTCCTTCGCCCACACCTCCTGGCGCGCGCGGTCTGCAACCTCCACGCCTCTACCTACCCAGCCCATCCAATTTATCGACACCCCCAAAAAAGTCCCAGGGGGTTTCCTTTTCAACTTCATCTCCTCTCGTGTTGAATACTGTATTGGCTCGAAGCGAACATAATTTTTTTCCTTCTCGTTTGCTTCTTGCTTCTTGCTTCGCTGCCGCCGCTCGTCGCAACACCCTCTCGTCGCCTCCGCCGCTTGTTTACGAAATCCCTCGCCAGGCTGTCGTGGGCTGCTCCCGGCCCTATTCTGTCCCCGCCAGCGCGCGCTCTGCCGACGCCTTTGGGGGAGCAGTAAACGCTGCCACCTGCACAACAAAAACCCGTCGTCTTGCATCGCGTTGCGAAAGCGGCCGTGGATTTGATTTCGTCGCCGCTTCTTTTTCTTTTCGCACCGTTCTCGAATAGTATACATCTGCCGCTCGCCTGCTCCCGATAGTCGTCTTCGTGCCACGGGCTCGTGGCCAGAGGAAAAAAAAAAGGTTCAACCCTAGGCCCACGCCAGAACTGGCTGGCTCCCCCGTCGCGTCCTGCTTTGTTCGTCCTCATCGACACATACACACAAACATACACCGTCTTCCTACAGCAAAACGGTAGCCGCGTGCAAAATGTCGACACTGGGGCCTTCTGGCTCCAACCCGCACGCCGCCTTGAATTTCCCCCAGGCTGGCCTTCGCCGCAGCACCGGCTTTCCCCCGACGCACCCAAATCAGCCTAACAAGCAGTCGCCTGCGCCCCATGCCGCATCTCCCTACCAGCCTCATGCCTACACGCCGCAGCAGCCGCAGGGTGCATATCCCCAGCATCTCTTCAACCCGAATCAGATGAACGGCAACGTCCCCAATGGATCCTCGCGCGCCCCGAATCCTCATGTCCCCAACAGCCTCGGCGGTCAGCGCCAGCGCGGCGCCCCCTCCCGCCAGCAAATGTCCCAGCCAAACCCGCCGCCTATGCTCTTTCCCGGTTCCATGAGCCAGTCTGTTCAGCACGATCCGATACTCTCTCACCACCAGCAACAGCAGCAGCAGCAGCAGCAGCAGCATCAGCAGCCCCATCAGCAGCAGCACCTGGGACATCAAGGCCATCAGCAGCAGAACCAGCACCAACACCAGCAGCAAGCCCAGCACCAGCAGCATCAGCATGCCGGCCACCCTACACATCCTCTGACAGCGCACCACAGCCAGCAGAGCCACCAGCAGCCACAATCACATCAGCAACATCAGAGTCAACAGCACCAACCTCACCAGTCGCACCCACCTCACCACGGTATGCCCGGTCACCAGTCTCATCAGCAGCATCCTGCCCACCAAAGTCATCAGCTGCACCAGCCTCACCAGTCGCTCCAGCAGCAGCAGCAGCAACAACAGCAACAGGCCCAGCAGCAGGCTCAGCAGCAGGCTCAGCAACAACAACAACAGCAGGCCCAGCAGCAACAGCAGGCCCAACAGCAGCAACAACAGCAACAGCAGCAGCAAGCACAGCAGAAGCAGCAGTCTCAGCCTCAACCTCCACCGCAACAGCACACTCCTCAACCTCAACTGCAACAACAGCCACCTTCACAGCAGCCGCAGCAGCCGCAGCAGCAGCAGCAAGGTGCCGGCCAGCAATCTCTCCAGCACCAAGCAAAGAGCCGCACTCCACAAGCTCAGCAAACCCATGCCACCCCCCAGGCTGCCCCTGCTCCGCTTCCGCAGCAACAAGAGGACAATACTGTCGAGGATCTCGAAATGGATGGCCAGGGCGAAGCTGAGGATTCCAACGCGCTGGATGCCAAACTGCGTAACGACCCCTCGTTTGTCCCGTCCCAACCTATGGGCGAGATGATGTCGCCACCACCTGAAGGTGGTAGTTATCCAACTCTCGAGGCTGTACAAAAAGCCGTCCTTCGTTACTGCACATCTGTCGGCTATGCTATTGTCATTGGCCGTTCGAAGAAGACTGTGCCTGGATTGAAAAAGGTTCTCTTTGTTTGCGACCGAGCTGGAAAGCCGCCGAGCCGTGTCAGCCCCGAATTTCGCAAGCGCAAGACATCATCTCGCAAATGTGACTGTCCCTTTGGCTTTTTCGCCATTGAGCAGCGCACACAGTGGACCATCCGCTACCGACCCAACCCTCAGCATCTGACGCACAATCACGGCCCCAGCGAAGGTCCTTCTGATCACCCTGCTGCCAGGAAGTTGGACAGCAAAATGGTCGCCGAGGTCAAGCGTCTCAAAGAAAACGGTAGGCTTGTTAACGCCGTTCATTTGCAGACTCATACTAACTGTAAAGCAACAACAGGAGCGGGTGTGCCGGAGACCCTACTCATTTTGCAGCATGATAACCCTGAATGCCACCTTCTTCCGAGAGACATTTACAATGCGCGAGCCGCCATCAATCGCAACCCGACCAAGGTGGCTTCAGGCATTGCGGAGAACCGGCCAGCCATATATACCAAGACGACGCAGTCACCAGAGGACCGCATCCGTGCCGATCTGCGGCGTGAGCTGTCCAAAGCTCGTGAGGATATGAAGAAGATGGAAGAAGAAAAGCAAAAAGAAATCGACGCCCTCAAGGCCGAACTCAAGGAAAAGGAGCAACAGATTGAAAAGTTTGAAATGTTTATTGACATTTGTAACGAGAGGGTCATGATTCAACGACAAAGGCTTGCTGGACCCGCACAGGGTGGCGGCAGTGGAGGCAACCCAGCGCCTTAAAAGTGGAAGTCGGGTGAGGTGAGATGGTTGTTGAAAGCGACGAGTAGACTGAGCATGTCTGGGACAAGCACTACCTACTGAAGCACGGTTCTGCATGGTATACGGTAATTTGATCGAACGTTTATAGCTCTCTTGTTTTTGTTTCTTCATGTTGGCTGGGTCAGCCAGGCGGCGTTTTGGATTGGGATACGGGATTTCCTTTTTCTTTATATTATATACATCTTTACTGCGTGCTCGCCGAGGAGAGGTGTAGGTATATTGGTTGGAAGAGGTGGGATTACGAGTTGGCCGGACCGGCCGGAGTGATTGTTTTAGTTTTATATGAAGGACGCTTTGATTCAGCTATTTTTTGCGAAATTTAGCTTTCAAGCTGGTAGGTTTATGCCAAAGAGATCATCTATACTTTTTACAGTTGCTCAATGATAGTTTTTGTTTTGCTGTGTAGTCTGGAAGCTCCAAGGTCCGGGTTCAATGCATCGTTGGCATGCAACGCTGTGAGACAGGCGTGTGGCGCATATCTACCTAGTTATCCGTAGAGTTGGGCCAGCTTGAGTGAGCTGGGCGTGTCAAGCCACAGGCTCCCGAATCCACATGCCATTGTGTGAGGAACCAGCCCCAGAACGCGCCCCCACCACAAGTCGCGTACCTTGCCGCAGCCTAAAGATGGGACCTCCTTGGGTAGGTACATTAGTTAGGTGCCTTCTGGTAGACACAGGGCACAAAAGGTACATGCCACCTGCCTTGGGTCCTCATTTACTTACTGCCTAGTTTGGCGTATCTGCACTTGTCAGGCCCCGAAAAAAAAGTACATACCACCTCACACCTCCATTTCCCAGCATCGCGCCCTGGCATTGCGAAGACGCCTTAACTTCAACCTAATACCTCTTTCCTCTCCTCCTGCATACACACAGAGCTGGCCATCCCCTTTCCCATCCCGGCCTCTTTTGCATCCTGTGCGCCAGAAAGGTTTGCCGCTTGCTTTCGACTTCTCCGTTCTTTCTTCTTGCCGTTGCCTCACCCCCAGTCGCGGCACCGATACCCCCCCGTTCGTTTACAAACGCCCCTGAGATTTCTCGAAAAGCGCAAGCTTGCCCGACGCAACCTCTTTCGAAATTGTTCCCACGCGCCGAACGTTGCATAGACTTGTCGTTTCTTGTTTATTTTGCCAGGCCATCAGCACCGATTTACTCCTTTTTTAATTCGACACCGTTCGGCTGAGATTCAAGCTACAACCGGATATGGTCCGTTTGACGACACCTCACTTTTCGACATAGACCTTTCTCTCTCCCAACTTTGCCCTTCTAGACGTGGTCACTTTTTCTCTCTTTTTGCGCGGCAACTTCCTTTATATCTTAATACGCCGCCATGGAGGTCTCGTCACCAACGGCGTCGGGGCTTCCCGCCAACGGCCTCTCGTCGCCGGCCCCTTTCCCTACCATTGAACCGGAGCGCGTGCTGGACCACCTCGTCGCCGTCTGCCAGGTCGCCCTCGGCGCGACCAAGGAGGAGCTGGAGCAGCCGGGAAACCTTTTGCATAGCTTGCGGCACGCCGAGACGGTGGCTCGCTGCACGCGGTTCGCCAACGACAACCAGAATGTGCTCTACATTCAAAAGGACATTGCTGCGTCTTCAGCTGTAGATGCTGGAAGCGACGTTGCCGGTACGTGCTCTGGCTAGGAGCTTCTAGGAGCAACCGGGCGATGGATTTTGTGACCAAGGCTAACCTTCTCTCTCGATACAGTCCCCTCGTCATTCCACTACACACTCACGACCGAAATCTCGTCGTCTGCCACGACCGTCGCGTCCCTCGTCCTGCTGAAAACGCCACAGCCCATCGATCCAACCCGATCGCTCACATCCCAAATATTCATCACCAACCTTCCCGGTCCTGCAGCCCTCAACGCCGCTGTGGGTGAGCAGGGCACCAGCATTTCTCCATGGGAGATCCTGCACTCGCAGGTGCACCACGCTTTGGTCCCGTACTTTGACGCCAACACCAAGAGCCAGCAAGCCGCCAACGGTCTGCGCGGCCGCGCCGACGTCGACGCCAAAACTGGCATTCCCGTCACCAAGAAAAGGCTCAACGACCTGGAGCTCAGCCTGCTCCATCTTCAGCAGAATGTCGACATTCCCGAAATCTCCCTGACTTTCCACTCCATCGTCCAGAATGCCCTCGAAGAAGCCGAGGCTCGCCACGGCCGGCCGACTATCGATTCTATACCGCCGACACTGCTCCAAGACAGCTCTTTCCTCAACCGCCTGCAAGCCAACGTCAACACATGGATCAAGTCGATCCAGGGCGTCACCAAGATGACCAAGGACCCCGCCTCCGCCACCAACCAGGAGTTCAGCACTGCCAGTCAGGAAGTCAATTTTTGGTTGTCCATGGAGTCAGCTCTGGAGGGCATCGAAGGACAGCTGCGTAGTGAAGGCGTTCTACTGACCCTTGAGATTCTGAAGCATGCCAAGCGTTTCCAGGCGACCGTCAGTTTTACCGCTGATACTGGTCTCAAGGAAGCTATGGAAAAGGTGCAAAAGTACAACCAGCTCATGCGGGATTTCCCTCTGGACGAGCTGCTGTCCGCCACGTCCCTGTCCAAAGTCCAGGAAGCTATTTCCCAAATTTTCAACCATCTCAACAAGAAGCTGAGAATTTGTCCCTACCCGATCCGCAGAGCGCTGCCGCTGGTCGAAGCCATCTCTGCCGATCTGGATGATGTGCTTCATAGACTGCTCCCCGGCACGGAGCTGGTCAATCTCGACTACCAGCAGTTCCAGACCATCATGCGCACTTGCGACGACATTTTCCACACTTGGGAGGACAATATCAAGGAATTTACCAACGTTGCTCGTGAGGTGACCCGACGCAGAAACGAAAAGTTTATACCTATCAAGATCAACAGGAAGCATTCAGAGCTTGAGTCGCGTATCAAATATGTCAGCACCTTTCGTGATAACCACGAACAGCTCCAGCGCACCATTGTCAACGTTCTCGGTCCCAATGCCACCATTCCCGGAACCACCGAAACTACCACGACAAACGGCATCGTCATGGAGGAGATGGGCGATGTTGATGCCGTCGAAGAAGTTCAGCAAGCTTGGGAAGCCCTGCAGAATGTTGACCTCTTGGACGTGACCGAGCAAGGCAAGGAGCGCTGGGTTCTGGCAGAGAATCTCTACAATGAGCGCACGACACGAGTAGAAAACTCCATCATCGCGCGTCTTCGTGATCGCTTGGCGACGGCCAAGACTGCCAATGAAATGTTCCGCGTCTTCTCCAAGTTCAACGCACTTTTCGTGCGTCCCAAGATTCGCGGCGCCATCCAGGAGTACCAGAATCAGCTGATGGACCACGTGAAGCAGGCCATCAACGGCCTCCACGAGAGATTCAAGCAGCAGTACGGCCACTCGGAAGCCCATGCAATGGCTCAGCTGCGTGACTTGCCTCCTGTGTCCGGCGCTATCATCTGGGCCCGCCAGATTGAGTTCCAGCTGGAAGGTTACATGCGCAAGGTCGAGGCTGTCCTCGGTCCTGAATGGACTCTCCATGCCGAAGGCCACAAGCTTCAGGAAGAGAGTGAACTGTTCAAGCACAAGCTCGATACTGCTCGCATTTACGAGGCCTGGCTTGCCGATGTCGGCCGTCGCAAGATTTCCATTTCTGGCCAGCTCTTCGATATCGCCCGTGTTCGATCTGCTGGAGGTATTCTTGAGCTCGCAGTCAATTTTGATCCGCAGATTATCACCTTGTTCAAGGAGACTCGTAACCTGACATGGCAGTCCTACTCCGTCCCTCACGCCGTTACCACTGTGTCCAAGGATGCCAAGCGTGTCTATCCCTACGCTGTCAGCCTTATGGAGAGTGTAAGAACTCTGTCCCAGACGCTCCGTCAAATATCTACCATGGGAGAAGAGGCTGTTCTGCTCAACGGTTACCGCAACGACGTCTACAAGCTGGTTGCTGACGGTGTCCCTCTGCGTTGGGAGTCCTTCATCAACTCGCATGAGCTGTTCTACACAGACCAGAGACAAACGAGAGCGCTACTTCCCGGAACCAATGACTACGGTCTGTCTAAGAACACGGAAAGCAAACACGGCATGTTCATTCGCGGATTTGCAGCAGCAGTCTCTGTGCTGCAGTCCAAGGCCGTTGCCCTGAGCTACATTCACACCACAGTCGAACAGGCCCTCAAGGAGCTTGGTTCGTGCGACTACGACTCCTCTGCTTTCCAATCTCGACTCGATACCGTCCAGGCCTCAGTGGATCAGCTGAACTTGGAACAATACGTCAACCTCGAGTTTTGGGTTCGCGACCTGAACAAGAAGATCCAGGCTGCCCTTCTCGATCGTCTCCACGGTGCTATCCAGGCGTGGATTGCTGCATTCGAAGACGAGACCCCCGAGGGCACCCGCCGTAAGCCCACATCCGAAGACGAGACCAAGCCTGCTGGTCCGACCATGGAGCGCCTTGTTCTCGAGGTTGCCATGCGTAACCAGGTCATCTACCTTGACCCCCCCATGGAGTACGCCAGAGCCAGCTGGTTCCTACACTTGCACGAGTGGCTCGGCATCGTCTGCAACCTGCGTAAGATCAAAGCCTCTCGTTACCAAATGAGCCTCAACACAACCATTACGGATGAGCCTCGCTTCACGGACCTGCCAACCGAGTGTGCCGACACGCTTCAGCGCGTCTACGTCTCTGTCGAGAAGAAACTGCAAGAAATCAACGCATACGTCGACAAGTGGCTGCAATTTCAGTCTCTTTGGGATCTCCAGTCTGAACAAGTCTATGACATGCTCGGTGATCATCTTCCTCGCTGGCTGGAGTGTTTACAAGACATTCGCAAAGTTCGCACGACCTTTGATACCCAGGAAGTCAGCCGTTCCTTTGGCCACCTCACCATTGATTATGACCAAGTTCAAACCAAGGTCAATGCCAAGTACGATCAATGGCAGCAGGAAATTCTCATCAAGTTTGCCGGCCGCCTTGGAACTCGCATGCGTGAAGTCAATGCCGATATCGAGAAGGCGCGTAAGAGCCTCGAGGGACAGAGTTCTGACACGTCCTCCACAGCCCAGGCCGTTCAATTCATCACTGCTGTTCAGACTTGCAAGAGAAACGTCAAGCTGTGGGCCCCCGAGATTGACATGTTCCGTCAAGGTCAGTCTACCCTTGTCCGCCAGCGCTACCACTTTCCCAACGACTGGCTGCACATTGAGCAGATCGACAGCCAGTGGGAAGCTCTCAAGGAAATTCTCGAGAAGAAGTCTCGCGTCATGGAAGAGCAATCGGATGCCATGCGAGCCAACATTATTGCTCAAGACAAGCTTGTCAGCGGACGAATTGCCGAGATTGTGGCGCAATGGAACGAGGACAAGCCTGTTTCTGGCACCATCCAGCCTGATGTTGCCTCCGCCACGCTGAGCGGCTTTGAGACTCGTATTTCGGCTATTCAGGAGGATCTTCAACAAGTTATCAAGGCCAAGGAAGCCCTTGATCTGCCTGGATCTGCCGACAACTCGCTTGAAGCTACTTTGGAAGAAGTTCGCGATTTCCAGTCGGTCTGGTCCAATCTCTCTACTATCTGGGCCAATTTAAACGAGACTCGAGACATCCTCTGGACAGCCGTCCAACCTCGCAAGATCCGCTCCAAGGTGGACGACCTCATCAAGAGCACGAAGGAAATGCCGAGCAGAATGCGCCAATATGCTGCGTTCGAACACGTCCAGGGCATTCTGCGTGGTTTCCTCAAAGTGAACCCTATCCTCTCCGACCTCAAGTCAGATGCTATTCGCGAGCGTCACTGGCACAAGATTTACAAGCAGATCAAGCCGCAGAAGCGTTTCTCTCCCAGCTCCATGACACTCGGTGATGTCTGGGATCTGAACTTGGTTGCTACTGAAGTCATCGTGAAGGATATTATTATTCAGGCCCAGGGTGAAATGGCTTTGGAAGAATTCCTGAAGCAAGTTCGCGAAACCTGGCAAAACTATGCCCTGGAAATGGTCAACTACCAGAACAAGTGCCGACTCATTCGCGGTTGGGACGATTTGTTTGCCAAGTGCAGCGAGAACTTGAACTCTCTGCAAGCCATGAAGCACTCGCCATACTACAAGGAGTTTGAGGAGGAAGCTGTTTCGTGGGAAGACAAGCTTAACCGCGTTCACGTTCTGTTTGACGTCTGGATTGACGTCCAGCGACAGTGGGTGTACCTGGAGGGTGTCTTTACCGGCAACGCTGATATCAAGCATCTGCTGCCCATTGAGTCCGGCCGTTTCCAAAACATCAATAGCGAATTCCTGGCTGTCATGAAGAAGGCCAACAAGACACCCTATGTTCTAGACGTGCTGAACATTCCCAACGCCCAGAAATCCCTCGAGCGACTGGCCGAAATGTTGAACAAGATCCAGAAGGCACTTGGTGAGTACCTCGAGAAGGAACGTGTCTCGTTCCCTCGCTTCTACTTCGTTGGTGATGAAGATCTCCTTGAGATGATTGGTAACAGCAACGACACTCTCCGCATTGCCAAGCACTTCAAGAAGATGTTTGCGGGTCTTTCCGGACTCATTATGGACGATGAGACTGTAATTTCCGGATTTACCTCCAAGGAAGGTGAAGTTGTCAAGCTAAAGAAGGAGATTTCCTTGGCTCAAACGCCGCGCATCAACGACTGGCTTGCCCTGCTCGAAGGCGGTATGAAAACCAGCCTTGCGGAGCTCCTCTCGGAGGCCGTTGATCAGTACACTCCAATCTTCCAGTCCACAGATATCGACACCGCTGCGCTGCGCGAGTACATGGATGTCTTCCCCAGCCAGATCGTTGTCCTCGCAGCTCAAGCCGTCTGGACCACTTTCGTCGAAGAATCCCTTGCCAACGGCGGCCAGACTCTCCAAGAGCTTTTTGAGCGAGAGGTTCAAATCCTGCGCGTACTTGCCGACACTGTTCTGGAGGAGTTGCCTGTCATCCTCCGCAAGAAGTGTGAACAAATGATTACTGAGTGCGTCCACCAGCGAGATGTGATTGAGAAGCTTGTTGCTGCCAAGGCCGACTCGCCTACCCACTACCTCTGGCAACTGCAGATGCGCTACGTCTACTCTTCTCAAGGTCCCGCCATTGACC
This sequence comes from Aphanocladium album, assembly GCA_029218145.1. Classification (NCBI taxonomy): domain Eukaryota; kingdom Fungi; phylum Ascomycota; class Sordariomycetes; order Hypocreales; genus Aphanocladium; species Aphanocladium album. Next base: position 112,781 of record JARDXD010001440.1, on the reverse strand, counting down.
GCCTGCACATCAAGATGGCCAATGCCAAGCTTAACTACGGTTTCGAGTATCTCGGCGTTCCCGATCGCCTCGTGCGCACACCGCTCACAGATCGCTGTTTCTTGACTCTCACACAGGCTCTTTGCCAGCGTCTGGGTGGTTCCCCTTACGGACCTGCCGGTACTGGTAAAACCGAATCCGTCAAGGCACTCGGTGTACAGCTCGGTAGATTCACTCTCGTTTTCTGCTGTGACGATACCTTTGATTTTCAGGCCATGGGCCGTATCTTTCTTGGTATTTGCCAGGTCGGTGCTTGGGGCTGTTTCGACGAGTTCAACCGTCTTGAGGAGCGTATCCTGTCTGCCGTTTCCCAGCAAATTCAAAACATTCAGCTTGGTCTGAAGCGTGGTGGTGAGAATGACGGCTCGCAGATTGATCTTATTGGGCGTCAACTGCGCGTCAACGAGAACACTGGTATTTTCATCACGATGAACCCTGGCTATGCAGGCCGTTCCAACCTGCCCGACAACTTGAAGAAGCTCTTCCGCAGTGTAGCCATGTCCAAGCCTGACAAGGAGCTTATTGCCGAAGTCATGCTGTATTCTCAGGGTTTCAACCAAGCCAAGCAGCTCTCCAAGCAAGCTGTTCCGTTCTTCGACATGTGTTCCAAGCAGCTCTCCAAGCAAGCGCACTACGATTTCGGTCTGCGTGCGCTGAAGAGTGTCCTGGTTAGCTCTGGTGGTCTCAAGCGTGCACGTCTCACTGATGGTAATCTCGGTGCCGAAGAACTCGTGGAGCCCGAGATTATTGTGCAGAGCGTCCGCGAAACCATTGCACCCAAGCTCATCAAGTCTGACGTCGACATCATGACAAACATTGAAAGCGACTGCTTCCCCGGCGTCAAATACGTGCCGGCCAACTTGCATGCTCTCGAGGAAGCCATTCGTGCCATTGCTGCCGAGAGACACCTTGTCGTCACTGATATTTGGATGACCAAGGTTCTCCAGCTCTACCAGATTCAAAATATCCACCATGGTGTCATGATGGTTGGAAACTCTGGCAGCGGAAAGTCGGCTGCTTGGCGGCTGCTCCTTGATGCTCTCCAGCGTGTCGAAGGTATTGAAGGCGTTTCCCACGTCATTGACTCCAAGGTCATGTCCAAGGAAGCTCTCTATGGTAACCTCGATTCTACCACCCGTGAGTGGACCGACGGTCTTTTCACCAGTATCCTGCGAAAGATTGTCGACAACCTCCGTGGCGAGGATTCCAAACGTCACTGGATCGTATTTGATGGTGATGTCGACCCCGAATGGGTTGAAAACTTGAACAGTGTTCTCGACGACAACAAGCTGCTCACTTTGCCCAATGGTGAGCGTCTGAACCTGCCCTCCAACGTCCGTATCATGTTTGAAGTCGAGACTCTGAAATACGCCACTCTGGCCACCGTCTCTCGTTGCGGTATGGTTTGGTTCAGCGAAGAAACTGTCACACCCCACATGGTCATCACCAACTATCTCGAGTCGCTGCGCAACGTGCCCTTTGAGGATCTCGACGAAGACAGCGTCGCCACAGGCCAGAGCGCCGCCAAGACGCTTGCGGTGCAGAGCCAAGCTGCAGACCTTTTGCAGGGCTACCTTGAGGGTGACGATTTCGTCATGCAGGCCCTTGACAAGGCGGAGAAGTACAACCACATCATGGACTTTACTATCGCTCGTGTGCTCACAACCTTGTTCTCGCTCCTCAACAAGGCTGTTCGCGATATGATTGAATACAATGGCCAGCACTCTGATTTCCCTCTCGAGCTGGAGCAGATTGAGGCTTTCCTTCCCAAGAGACTGCTTCTTGCTCTTGTCTGGGCCTTCACCGGTGACTGCCCCCTCAACGACCGCAAGGCCTTTGGTGATGAGATCTGTGCATTTGCCAACTTTGGTTCGCCGCCTCTTGACGGCTCCAGTTCGCTGATCGATTTCGATGTGAATTTGCCCAAGGCTGAGTGGAACTCTTGGCAGACTCAAGTACCGTCCATCGAAGTCAACACGCACTCCATCATCCAAACTGATGTTGTCATTCCGACATTGGATACCGTTCGTCACGAAGATGTCCTTTACTCGTGGCTGGCTGAGCACAAGCCACTGCTCCTGTGCGGTCCTCCTGGTTCCGGTAAAACAATGACTCTATTCAGTGCCCTCCGCAAGCTGCCCAACATGGAAGTGGTCGGTCTCAACTTTTCTAGTGCCACTACTCCCGACCTGCTTATCAAGACCTTTGAGCAGTACTGCGAGTACAAGAAAACGCTGAACGGTGTCATGCTCTCGCCTACGCAGATTGGACGCTGGCTTGTTGTATTCTGCGATGAAATCAACTTGCCTGCTCCTGACAAGTACGGAACTCAGCGCGCCATTTCCTTCCTTCGCCAGCTCGTCGAGCACAATGGTTTCTGGCGCACATCCGACAAGTCTTGGGTTACTCTGGACCGTATCCAGTTTGTTGGTGCTTGCAACCCGCCGACCGACGCCGGCAGAACGCCCATGGGTGCCCGATTCCTGCGCCATGCTCCTCTTATCATGGTTGACTACCCCGGTGAGCTGTCTCTTAACCAGATCTACGGCACTTTCAACTCGGCCGTGCTCAAGATCATTCCCGCTCTGCGCGGATACGCCGAGCCGCTCACGCAATCCATGGTTCGGTTCTACCTGGACTCGCAGAAGCGCTTCACACCCAAGATTCAGCCGCACTACGTATACAGTCCTCGTGAACTTACTCGCTGGGTGCGTGGTGTTTACGAAGCTATCAAGCCGCTTGAGAACCTGTCAATCGAAGGCCTGGTCCGCATTTGGGCGCACGAAGCTCTGCGTCTATTCCAGGATCGTCTCGTGGCTGAAGAGGAGCGCAAGTGGACCGAGGACTCTGTTCGCAAGATTGCTCTACAGTACTTCCCTACCATTGACGAGGAAAAAGCCCTTGGAGGACCGATCTTATTCTCCAACTGGCTGTCCAAGAACTATGTTCCCGTTGATCGTGAGCAGCTTCGAGACTTTGTTAAGGCCCGTCTGAAGACTTTCTGCGAAGAAGAGGTTGACGTTCCCCTCATCCTCTTCAACGATGTGCTGGAGCACGTGCTGCGCATCGATCGTGTATTCCGTCAGCCTCAGGGTCACTTGATTCTCATTGGTGTCAGTGGCTCCGGAAAGACTACGCTGTCGCGCTTCGTCGCCTGGATGAACGGTCTCAAGGTGTTCCAGATCAAGGTCCACGGCAAGTACTCTGCCGAAGATTTTGACGACGATTTGCGCGAGGTCTTGCGCCGCTGTGGCTGCAAGGGCGAGAATATTTGCTTCATCATGGACGAATCCAACGTTCTGGACTCTGGTTTCCTCGAGCGCATGAACACCCTGCTTGCCAACGCCGAAGTCCCCGGTCTCTTTGAAGGGGACGAATACGCAGCTCTCATGACCGCTTGCAAGGAAGGTGCCCAACGCCAGAACCTGCACCTGGACTCGCCCGAAGAACTGTACAAGTGGTTCACGCAGCAAATTGTCAACAACTTGCACGTTGTTTTCACCATGAATCCGCCCGAGGATGGCCTTTCTTCCAAGGCCGCGACCAGTCCTGCTCTGTTCAACCGTTGCGTGCTCAACTGGTTCGGAGACTGGTCCGACCAGGCACTGTTCCAGGTCGGCCACGAACTTACACAGTCTATTGATCTGGATAAGAGCAGTTGGTCCGCTCCTGATACGGTGCCCGTTGCTTACCGTGGCCTCCAGCTGCCACCGTCACACCGCGAGACGATTGTCAACTCTATGGTGCACATCCACTACTCTCTCGCGCGATACAATGAGAAACTTTACAAGCAGCAGAAGAAGGTCACCTTCCTCACCCCGCGTCACTTCCTGGACTTTGTGGGTCAGTATGTCAAGCTGTATACTGAGAAGCGTGAGGATCTTGAAGAACAACAACGCCATTTGAACGTCGGTCTCGAGAAGCTGAGAGACACTGTGGACAAGGTGCGCGACCTGCGTGTTAGCCTGGCGGAGAAGAAGGCTCAGCTCGAGCAGAAGGATGCGGAGGCGAATGAGAAGCTGCAGCGCATGGTAGCCGACCAGCGCGAGGCAGAACAGAGAAAGAATACGTCGTTGGAGATTCAGGCTTCGTTGGAGAAGCAGGAGGCCGAGGTGGCCTCTCGAAAGAAGGTTGTGTTGGAGGATCTTGACAAAGCCGAGCCCGCCGTCGAGGAGGCCAGAGCCAGTGTCAGCAACATCAAGCGTCAGCATCTGACTGAAGTTCGATCCATGGGTAACCCGCCGCAGGGTGTACGACTTGCTCTGGACGCCGTCTGCACGCTTCTTGGGCACAGAATCAATGACTGGAAGGCTATCCAGGCCATTGTTCGCAAGGACGACTTCATTGCCAGCATTCTTATGTTTGACAATGCCAAGCAGATGACCAAGACGCTCCGAAACAAGATGCGCAACGAGTTCCTGTCCATCCCTGAGTTCACTTTCGAAAAGGTCAACCGTGCCTCCAAGGCCTGCGGTCCCCTTGTTCAGTGGGTCGCCGCTCAGGTCAACTACTCTGACATTCTCGACCGTGTCGGACCTCTGAAGGAGGAAGTCACGCAGCTCGAGGAGCAGGCTCTGCAGACCAAGGCCAATGCCAAGGCCGTCGAGAACAACATTGCAGAGCTCGAGTCCAGCATCAACACCTACAAGACAGAATATGCTGCTCTCATCAGCGAGACTCAAGCAATCAAGGCGGAAATGTCCAAGGTCCAGTTCAAGGTTGACCGCAGTGTCCGCCTGCTGGACAGTCTGTCCTCGGAACGTACTCGATGGGAGGAAGGCAGCAAGTCCTTCGAGACCCAAATCAGCACCCTGGTCGGCGACGTCTTGGTTGCTGCTGCTTTCCTCGCGTACAGTGGTCTGTACGACCAGCAATTCAGAAAATCGATGATGGACGACTGGCTGCACCAGCTCTATCTCTCTGGCATCCAGTATAAGTCGCCTAATCCTGTCACCGAGTACCTGTCAAGTGCAGATGAGCGTCTCGGCTGGCAAGAAAACTCACTGCCAGTGGATGACCTGTGCACCGAAAACGCCATCATCCTGAAGCGTTTCAACCGCTACCCGCTGATAATTGACCCATCTGGTAGAGTTACTGAGTTCCTCCAGAAGGAGTGCAAGGATCGCCGCCTGACGGTGACGAGTTTCCTGGACGACACGTTTACGAAGCAGCTCGAATCCTCGCTTCGTTTCGGTAACCCAATCTTAATCCAAGATGCCGAGCATCTCGACCCTATCCTGAACCATGTTCTCAACAAGGAATACCAGCGCACTGGCGGCCGTGTTTTGATTCAGCTTGGTAAGCAGGAGATTGACTTTTCCCCTGCCTTTAAGCTGTATCTCTCGACCAGAGATCCTTCGGCCACATTCGCCCCCGATATCTGCAGTCGTACCACGTTTGTCAACTTTACCGTCACGCAAAGCAGTTTGCAGACGCAGTCGCTCAACGACGTTCTCAAGTCGGAGCGTCCTGACGTGGACGAGAGACGATCCAACCTCATCAAATTGCAGGGCGAGTTCAAAGTCCATCTGCGACAGCTGGAGAAGCAACTGCTGCAAGCCCTCAACGAATCGCGCGGTAACATTCTGGATGACGACAATGTTATTGAGACTCTAGAGACGCTCAAGAGAGAGGCTGCCGAGATTTCCGCCAAGATGAGCAACACGGAAGGCGTCATGGCCGAAGTGGAAGAGATTACGCAGCAGTACAGCGTCATTGCCCGAGCCTGCAGTGCTGTCTTTGCTGTGCTTGAGAACCTTCACTACCTCAACCACTTTTACCAGTTTTCGCTTCAGTATTTTTTGAACATTTTCCAGTCTGTGCTGCACAACAACAAGAACCTGGCCAATGTGACAAACCACAACACCCGTCGCGACATTATTGTTCAGGACTTGTTTGTCAACACCTTCAAGCGAACTGCTCTCGGTCTGTTGCAAAAGGACCGCGTTGCGCTGGCTCTTCTGCTCGCACAGGCAACCCCGTACAAGATGGACAAGTCCCTGCTTGACATGGTCCTGGACAAGAGATTCGAAGGACGCGATCTGTCTTCGAACCCTGAGGCGAGAGCCGAGGCCTTTATAGAAGCCAGAAAGATTGGTGCGCTAAAGGAGAGCCTGGATGGAGTGGATGCGGGCGACTGGGACAAGTTCTTCACCGATGAGCTTGGCGAGAATTCCGTACCCAAGGTTTGGAGCGACAATGCCAACGCCATGGACCAAGCCCTGATGGCTCTGTTGCTCGTCAAGTGCTTCCGAATGGATCGCTTCGTGCCGGCTGCCGAGCGCTTTGTTACGCAAGTGTTTGGAGCTGAGACGTTTGATATCGTGGAGGACCTCAAGGACACGACCATGCAGGTGTCTGCTACGCTACCGGTTGCACTCGTTTCTACGCCTGGTTTCGATGCCAGTTACAAGGTGGACAACCTGGTGGAGAGACTCAAGGTAAAGTGCACCAACATTGCCATGGGATCCAACGAAGGACTGGCGAGCGCCGACAAAGCCATCACCAGTGCAGCCGAAACCGGATCTTGGGTACTGGTCAAGAACGTTCACTTGGCACCCACGTGGCTGCAGAGTCTGGAGAAACGTATGGACTCGCTGAACCCACACAAGGACTTCCGTCTCTTCCTGTCCATGGAATCGAGCCCCAAGATTCCGGTCAATTTGCTTCGTGCGTCGCGCGTTCTAATGTACGAGCAGCCTGCGGGTGTTCGTGCCAACATGAAGGACTCCATGTCTTCATTGTCGACGCGCGCCACCAAAAGCCCCGTCGAGAGAGCCCGTCTCTACTTGCTCATTTCATTCCTGCACGCCGTTGTGCAGGAAAGGCTACGATACGCGCCGACGCTTGGTTGGAAGGGCTTCTGGGAGTTCAACGACAGCGACTACGAGTGCTCTGCTTTCATCATTGACACTTGGCTGGACAATGTGGCTGGCAACCGTACCAACATTGCGCCGCAGAATATCCCATGGGACATGATTTGCTACCTGGTGACGGAGACTTATGGTGGCAAGGTGGATGACGAAGCCGACTTTAGCCTGCTGCGCCAGCTGGTGCACCAGATGCTGACGCCGGCGGCCTATGATGTGGACCACAAGCTGGTGGACGGCCCCGATGGCGGACTGACGGTGCCATCGGGCACGAGCCTGGAGGACTTTAACGGCTGGGTGCACAACCTACCTGAGCGCGAGCCGCCCACGTACCTTGGCCTGCCAGCGAACGCAGAGAAACTGCTGCTGGGTGACCTGGGACGCAGCCTGGTTGAGAATGTCAGAAGCGTGACGGAGATTTTGGATGAGGGCGAGCAGTTGATGGCTGACGCATGATTATACCCCAAGAAGAATGTTGTTGTATAAAATTGTACTTTTCCTTTTAGTCACTTGATATTTGTTGTATAGAATATGAAGATTTATCTACACATGACATGGATCGAAATTAGTGAATGCATGAGAGACGGGACGAAGCTGCTAATGCAGTTAGAAACTTGGATCAATACCTTGTTTAATGATTGCTTCTACAGGTTTGACGGAAGAGCTTGCCTTGCTCTGGCTCGAGCGATTCCAGTCACAGCCACACTGCGCCACAATGTTGCCACGGCCGGGAGAGCTCGGCCGCGAATGCCCTCGGCCACGTTTAAGGGATTTTGGTAGATTTACAGCGCAGCGACCAATGAGATTTTTCTTGTTTCATGTCATGACGGCAGCGGCTGTCGTCAGAAATCTCATTGTTGTCAGCCTCGATGCAGGGATCGCCGGGCCAGCTCCAGCCTAGCTGGGCACTGGTGCACTGCTCAACGAGGGAGTGACAGCCCGGCGCGCCCCAGAAATGGGGAACAGTAGCGCCGAGCAACGTCATCGCGGCGGGCTGTGTCCTACCGGCCGTTTCCAGATCCGGTCCGTGATCTTCCAACAGATTGAGCGTTTGGCCAAGTCCCAAACAAGCATAAGTGGTTTTCTATCATGGCTGTTGGGCACACAGCGGGTTCTCTGTAAGCCGCCAACACGTCATGATGTCCTTTGCCTGCTGTAGTATAAGTAGGGCCATCATGGCGCGACAGAACCAACTGCCTGATTGAAACTTGTTTCAAGACAAGCTGTATTTTACAATTTTTTTTTTGTGTGGCGGATGCGCAAAAACGTAGCATCCAACCATGCGCCTCTCCTATTCCCTAGCTACGATTGCTGCGCTGTACAGCCAGGCAGCTGTCGCAGACTTCACCACGCCCACGTACCCGACGCCGGCCGACCTGAGCAGCAACCACAGCGTCGTCCACGCCGCCTGGGGCAACCTCACCACGGGCTTTGACCGGTACCTGCAGGGCAAGCTCAATGGGTCGGCGGCGGCGGCGCTTGCGGGCGTGGAAAACGTTACCTTCTCGGTCGGCCTGTTTTCGCTCAGCGACCCCGAGGCGCTGAAGCTGCAGTACCACCACACGTCCAAGGAGATTGAGGCCGCCAAGGTCGGCACGAACAAGGTGGACGAGAACAGCATCTACCGCGTCGCGTCGGTGTCGAAGCTCATCACCGTCTTTGCGGGCCTGCTGGAGCTGCGCGACGAGGACTGGCACAGGCCGCTTTCCGAGATTGACCCCGTCTTCAAGACAAGGGCGCAAAACTCGTCCGAGTTTGACGTGATTAAATCTATTCAGTGGGATAAAATTACCCCGTGGGCGCTTGCAACGCAGCTCAGTGGTGTACCTACCGTGAGTTTCTCGCATCTTTGATGTTGTGATGGGATGTCTGTGTGCTAACTGTGCGATAGCTCGGTCCGTTGACTGACGTATATGACCCAAGCTTGGCAGCCAATATCAGCGCTCCGATTCTGCAGAATATTACCTCCCTCGGTGGCTGCATCCCCAGTGTTGTGAGAAACCGCTCTGATGGTACCTGCACCCCTGCCGAGGCCGCGTCGTCTCTCAACGCCGAGTCGCCCAACTTCCTACCGTTCAAGACGCCCGTCTACTCTGACATCGCCTTTATGCTCCTCGGCGTGGCCATTTCGAGCCTCTCCAACAAGACCATGACGGAGGTGTACCAGTCCGCCGTCTTCAGGCCGCTCAACATGACGTCGTCGAGCGACAAGAGCGAGAACAAGACACTGTCTCGCGCCGTCGTCGTCGGCACGCAGGAATCGTACGAGAAGCTCGACATTGCGCCCTTTACCGCGCCGTCGGGTGGCATCCTGTCCACCATCAGCGACCTGCGGAAGCTCGGCCTCGGCATCCTCAACAGCACGCTGCTCCCGCAGGAGGCGACGGACAAGTGGATGAAGCCCGTCTCGCTGACGGCCAGCCTGAGCTACGCCATCGGCGCACCCTGGGAGATTCACCGCTTCGTGCACCCCAAGTCGGGCAAGGTCACGGATATATACACCAAGCTCGGCGACTCGGGCACCTACGGCGGCGCGCTGGCCCTGATCCCGCAGTACGACGCCGGCTTCGCCATGCTCAACGCGGCCAGCGGGCCGGAGCGCAGCGACGTCGCCCTCGGCATTCTCGACGCCGTGACCGGCACCGTGCTCCCCGCGTTGGAAGCGCAGGCCGCGGCCGAAGCCAAGCGCAACTTTGTCGGCGAGTACAAGTCGTCAAACGGCAACGTCAACGCGACCATCAAGATTGCCTACAACGAGACGGTGAGCGCGACGGAGCCGCACTCGAACCTGGTCCTGACGGAGTGGACGTACAACGGCACCGACGTGCTCACGAACCCCAACGTGGGCCTGGCCGGCGCGCCGCAGCGTCTGGAGCAGTCCATTGTCCGACGCGACCCCCGCAGCGGCCGGCCTCGCCAGATTGCCTTTTTCTTGTCCAGCTACGCCCAGGCGCCGACGTATGAGACGGCCAAGATGGGCTCCTGGACGGGCTTCTATCATTCAAACGGCGATTTTGCGTACACGGACCACGTGCGCTGGGGAGGACGGCAGCTGCGGGAGCTCGTGTTTGACTTGGACGAGCGTGGGGCTGCTGTCAAGTGCACGCCGTGGTATCAGAGACTTGAGCTGACGAGGTTGAAGAAGTAAGAGGTTGTGGGCGGCGATGAAGAAGAGGATTTAATATAGACTTTTTACTGATAATACTATTCTGTTAACAAAACTGTGCTGTTGAAAATACGAGGTCATATGCGGGTTTATGCCGTCGCAGCGGCGCAGGACATGCATTCGCTTCGTCAGTTGCGTATGATGGACAGGAAGCGACGTGTATTTCGTTTTACACGGCTAGGGCAACAGCCTAGCACTGCTCATCGTAGCTCGATATTCAACACTCGTTAACGGTGATGGCGCAGATGCTGGTGGTATGATGACTGTTGGAGCATCACGATATAAACTTCCTGGAGAAATGGTCGACCGACAGCACTGATGAGCCAGACCCACCACTCCGTATGTAGGATATTGGAGGCATGGCAAAGTATGTAACGGAGACTCCAACTATGAGGCAGTCCCAGTTCTAGAGTGTGCAAGACTCCGACGCTGTGGCACGTGTATGAAACTCCGGCGAGTCAACTTAAGCCGACTTTGGGCCTTTTTAAAGGTTTACTGCTGCCGGATTGCTATCATCGGTCATTCACATTGCGACTGTGGTCGTCTGGCAGAGCGGATGCGGTTTAGCCTTGTCACCCACTCGCCCTGCATGAATGGTCTGATGAGCTTAGTGAAGATGTACCCAGTCCGGTATACACTTGACACTAGACGAAGCTGGTTGCGTGCCCTCTTTCCGAAAAGAGACATGGCAGAAATCGCAAAGGATGCTCTTTCACTCGTTAGCCCAACCGCAAGGTTCGAATGGCAGGCTTCTGGACTGTTGGGGGAGTGGACAAGAAAAAGTGAGTTAAAGTTTTGTGATGTGGTTCAAAACGTCAAACTGACGTCTGGCAAAGGGTGGCGGGGATTACGCAGCCAAACTACAGCCCGCTTTGCATCGGCGATGAGCCCGGGTCGAAACTGCATTGATTCGACCAGGATTGAAGAAGAAAAAAATGAGACGAGTAGTATTTTTTTGGTGTGGCTTGCAGCAGCAGCAGCATACTTTGCCATTGGAAGGGGAATGCGTACCCGAGCGAAAGGAAGCGGCGCTGCAGGCTACATAGCATACGATGAACTAGAGCAGCTTGGGGAATGGTGCGATTCCAACCCCCGTAGGCACCAAAAGGTATTGGTAGGTGGTTATTATTTATGACTTCTACGTAGACAGTGCAGACCAAGGCGAGGAGGAGGCTAGGAGTGGCTTGAAACATTGCCTGCTACAGGTTTAGTTGATCGGTGGTTTGCGTTGCGCGTCGTGGCCCCCCCGCCCGTCCTTTTGGTGCGTTGTACATGTAATGTGGCGAGCGAGGAGTGAGGGGGGGTTCGAAATTATATCCTGGTTTCCAATCGGCTGATATCACGGGGCTAGATTAATTTGGGCCAGCAGAAAGAGAAGAAAAAAAAACAAGGAATAATTAAGGTGATGGGTCTTGCAGCGTACGTAGTAGCAAATTCACGGCACCCCGCTTGGTGAGCTGGGGTGAGGGAGGGAGACATGCATGGGTTTGCCTTGGCTATTAGCGTGATGCAAAGACAAGAGAGACATTTGCCGGGGAGGAGAAGAGATGAAGTGAGCTGTCAAAGAAAGAAAAGAAAAAGACGGTTCGTTTGTGAAAGCGCAATAGAATATGCCCAAGTGAAGGCCTTTTACTTGGTGCACAAGTAGCTTGCCAGGCCAGGCCAGCCAACGGCCAGTCGAGCTGTGACGTCGACAGCTACTAGCGTGCCAAAACATCTACACCACCACCAGCACACAGGAGCGATTAAGGGAAAATTGCAGCACCGCCCAACCATCCTTGACACAGAAATGCAGCTAAACAAGAATGCATGTCTCACACAGGGCTGCTCGCGCCAAAACGTCCTGGGGTGATGGGTGTGTGTGTGTGCGTGGACGATCCAACCCAAGCTCCCGGCCTCGCCCCCCCCCTCCCTCTCTCAGAGTACAGACGTCATCCAAAAGGTCCAGGCTCATCCTCATCCGGCACAGCTGCTTTTTAACGCTACGCTACACCCAATAATAGGACGGAACAGCTGCACCACCTCTCCTCGTCTCTCTCTCTCTCTCTCTCTCCCCTCATTTCTTCCCGCCTTTTTTTTCTCCTTCTTTTTTTGCCCACCCATTTTGCATTTGTTGATAAACTTCCCTTCTACATCACGTTGCAAAGCAAACAGGCAGCCATTCATTTCGCTGTCCCTTCGCTTACACCTACACAGCACGCACAGCTACCTTGGAACAAGACAGCTCGAGCTGCCAAACCGCCATCATGTCTAACCTTAACCGCTGTATGCATTCGACATTTCAATTCCATGCATTTTTCATCACCTTGAGCTAACACGCAAAACAGTCAACCCCTTTGGGCGGCGCGAGTCGCACTCGGTCGGCGAAATCACCACCTACAAGGTCCTCACCCTCCTCACCTGGGCCCTGTCCGTCTTTGTCTCCGTCTGGTACACGGTCCACGGCCAGATTTGGAACATCAACTATCTCCACAAGAGCGCCTTTACCATGAACTCTGTTCTGGCCTCCATCTTTTGGTACAGCACAAGAAAACGCCCTTCCAAGCGTCGGGCACACACCCTCAATTCGCAAAACAAACCCAGCTAACACTCTCTTCTTCCAGGATCGGCCTCTTTGTCCTCCAGTTTGGCTACATTGGCCACCTCTTCTCCAGTAAAGAAGACGTCGTCCACGCCGCCTCGAGCGTTGGCAGCCACTTCATCGTCAACAACCTGCTCCACGCCCTCTTCGTCTGGCTCTTTATCCACCCGCACTTTCACTGGGCTGAGCTCGTCCTCATCGTCAACTTTGTCAACCTCGTCTCCCTCTACTTCCGCCACAACACCTACCCGCGCTTCATCCACGCCCCCGTCGTCTCCGGCCCCCTCGCCTGGACCTTTGTCGCCATCTACTGGAACGGCGCCATCATGGTGCCGCACCAGAACAGCCTGGTGGCCCGCATCTTTGGCAACGTTTTCATCTGGTCCATTCTCGCCTTTGGCATGTTTTTCCTCGGTGTCTACAATGTGAGTCAAAACATGACCCCCAGAATGTGTAGCAAAAAGAGACATGCACTGACTAAGTCTAGGATTACACCATGAGCTTCTCGCTCTCCGTGCTCGCCGCCGCCATCGGTGTCGCCCAGTTCACCCACCACATCGTCGCCCTTCAGTGGATCTTTGCCTTTACCATCATGGGCGTCCTGTTCCTCGCCACCCTCGGCGTTGCGGTGCCTGTCTGGACCGGCCGCGACATTCGCTGGAGAAAGCGCAGCCAGGTTGCCGACGCCGAGCGTGCTCCTCTTCTCAACGAGTAAGAAGCGTGCTTACGACAAAATCGCCAAGATGGAATCGAACGCGGCAATGTATTGGGCTTTTTTTTATAAAGCTTTGGGACTATGCTCTGGGGTATGCGGAAGGTTGTTGAATGGATTTATCAAATGCTTGTTGGATTCTGTTGGCAAATGTTGGAAACGACGTCATGTGGATGGTTACTGAATGATTTATCAAATGCTTGTTGGATTTCTGTTGGCAAATGTTGGAAACGACGTTATGTGGATGGTTACTGAATGATTTATCAAATGCGTATTGGATTTCTGCTGGCAAATGCTGGAAACGACGTCATGTGTATTCGCGTTTTAATTTCATACTTTTTTTTATTTTGATTTGATTTGATATACTCTCCTCTCAAATGGCTCATGCCTTTTTTCATTTCAACTTGATAATTGAATCGCACGGTTCACTTACATGTTCCAACAAGTCAACGACCTGGATGGGCTGCGATGCAAGTGGGTCGGTGCAGATGCCGAACCCAGCGCTAGCACAGCTGCGCATGCGACCTCTGACGTTTGCCCTGTCTTGGTTGCGAGCCAACTCACCGACAAATTGTCCTCGTCGTACGAGGATCGGTAATATAGCCAGCTGCTGCTTGAAAAAAAGGAGCGTTTTGCCTATGAATCTACGCGCACACTCGTCAACATGAAGCCGCTGCGCGCGTTTCCGCTGCCGCTCAACGTGGGCACCGACATTTGCCAAATCTCGCGCGTGTACGGCATCCTCAGGACGCCGCGGGCGTCGCGCTTCGTCAACCGGATCCTGGCGCACGAGGAGCGGCCGAGGTTCGCGGCGCTGGCGGCGTCGCTGCCGCTGATGAGCAGGCCCGAGAGCCTGAGCACGCGCGAGGGCGACCACTCGCACGAGGCCGTGGCGGCGAGGGACCCGGAGGGATGGAAGGCGGCCGCGTTCATGGCCGGACGGTAAGGCTTTTTCACGATTCTTGAGCGGGGTTTGGGAAGAGATGATGATGATGATGTGCTAAACATGTCGAGGATAAAAGATTCGCCGCCAAGGAGGCCGCCATCAAGGCGCACACGCACAGGCAGCTCACCTTTCACGACGTGGTCATCGAGAGACGCGCCGTGGCCGCGCGCACCGAGACGCTGGGCAGCGGGCCGCCGGTCGCGAGGATCAGGGCGGCGGCCGCAGAGGCGGAGGAGGACGAGAGCGCCATGATTTCCATCAGCCATGACGGAGACTACGCGACGGCGGTGTGCCTGGCGCACGATCCGAGCGTGGGAGCAGGGACGAGGTGAAGGGGGTGTGGTTTTTGTAGTATAACTAAGAGGAGCGGCAAGCATGTATACTATTCTTGACGACGAGAATGATTCTACCACAAACAAGATTTCATTCAAAGGCCCCCCCCCCAAAACTGGCCATGTGTGTAATCAAAGGCTGATGAACGGAGTTTTGGCGGGATACTAGGTTACGGCGCAGAAAAGGTCGCTGGTGCAGAGACGGATAGAGTACCCCGGGAACGGGCCAGTATCGGCCAAGGTGCCGTCCAGGTGGGAACTTTTGTCGAGACAATGGTTTGTGGCATCAACGGACGCTGCGGCTGCGGCGGATAGAAATTATGGACGAGCTGCATGCGTGTCATGCCAGCAATTGGGCTGCGAGGTCTGGTTCGCAAAAGGCTTCGTCACCAGCCTGATATCAGCAAGGCTGCTTGAATGGTCTGTAGGTAGAGAAGGGCTGAGGGCCGCTAATAAAACGGAATGGCCTTGTCGCGCATCTTGGAGTTTGGCCGTGTCGTCTGGTGTGCGACCTGCCTAATAAGTGGCACACATGCGGCTCCGAGTGCAGTCAGCCTCAAAATCCGCCCAAGCTGCTCGGGAGGGTTGTCGGATAATTGAATCAAGGGAGAGCCTTGAGAACCACCGGGTTTATTATTGCTGGTGATGGAATCGGACGGGGACGGCAGAGGTGGATTCCTTGACCAATCGCTGACAAGGTTGTTCGGCGAGGCTGCCTAGGGGATTCGGTATATTACGCAGACAGCATGCATCCGTATATTTCCTCATCCCTAGTCGTTGGGATGGGCGGTTTGAGACACACACACACACACACACACACGCACACATCTGGGTACAGTTCCCATCAGGCTAGGTGTCGATGAGCAAGACTGAATCGTGAAGACGGTGGTGGGCATGGTGAGCGGCCCCCGCCCCCGCCGCCACATGTGGTTTGTTTCTCTGGACAAATGGTATGGATGGCGATTGTGGTTTTTCTTCTTGATGAGTTGTTGTGGAAAAGCTATAGACACATTAACACGGTTACGTATGTTTTGTACTCTGTCAGGCAGTCAAGTACATAGGTGACTGATGGCCGGGAACACGGCCGCCGTCGACATGCGCCAGCGCAGGCAGGCAGCAGCAGCCCACTAAAATGATCTCAGTACCTACCTACCTAGGGTGCTGGGTACCTACCTAGGTACCTACCTAGGTACCTACCTACTGCAAGTACAGCAGGCGGATTGTGATTACAGTGGACTCGTGATGGGCTTACAGTGGACTTGCGGTGGATTTGCGCTGTACCCCGAGCCCAAGCCCGCTGCGGAGTCGGGATGGAGTCCCTGCAGCAGCTGCCCGGCTGTTGCATCCGTTCCCTCGACATGCACCGCCAAGGAAATGTCAAAGGAACCCTCGCCATACTCGTCTCTTGGATTTTTTTCATGAAAGATTAAAATATTCCAAAAATCAAACTACTACTCAAAAACCAACTACCAACCTTTATTCTAACGCTTCATTTTTCCTCAACCTGTCGTCGTCGTCGTCGTCAACGCACCGCTGTCCGCCTGCGGTCTGCACTACTCGTCCTAGCGCTCCAGCGGCCCCGAAAATTTCTTGCGCGGCCCCAGAACAAAGGCCTGTCGTTCCGCTTTGCCCTGCCCGTTTGTCATTTCTACTACTACTCTTGTCCCTCTCTTTTTTATTTTCCCCAGTCCGAAAGACGCCTCATCCTATTTTTTTTCTACTTCTTTTCTTTTCTTCAAGCAAAATAAAGAAAAGGGGGATTTGGAAATTCTTCACCCATCATCTTCTGAGACCAGGCCTCTTTCGACCTGGCTCAGACACGTCCTCCCCCCCCGCGCCATGGACGTCGTCATAGAGCGCTTCGGCAACATCGACTTTTCCACCTTTTCGCCGTTCTCGCCCGTCCGTCACCGGCCAGATCCACAGGCCCTCTCCAGGTAAGCTGCCCAAGAAACTCGTGCGCCTCTGCCTCTGCGCCGCGCATTTCTCGTCGTGCAGAGAGCTGGCGCAGCACTCGACTATGCAATTTCCTGACCTCCTCCTCCTTCTCTTTCCAACGATAGTGATATCGAAACATATCCCTCCAGGCCGCTTCTGCAATGGATCAAGCAAGTTAGCGACTATGCCCGCTCCGGTCGTCTTCAAATCGCCGTCTTCCTTCTCTCGCTCTTCGTCCTGGCTCTCGCCCTCATTCTCCGTCGCAACCAGCGCCCGACCACCTCGAAGAACCCGGCGTCCGCTGTAAAATGGCCCTACGAGATCGTTTCCCAGCTCTGCCGGGCTTCCGCCGTCGCCTTCCTCGTCCAGGCCTACATCAACAACCGCGCCCATTTGCCCATTGCTGCTCTCGTCGCCTACGTCTTCGCCCTCGGTCTCGTCCGCCTCAGCTGCACGCTGCAATGGCGCGTCCACGTCCTCTACCACGTCAACCTCACCTTGCTGGCCTCGCTCGCCCTGCTCGCCGTCGCCGAGTACCTGCCTTGCGCCCAGCTTAGGTTCGACTGCTCCTCCACCCACGGCATCCACGGCGCTCTCGTTTCGCTCATCGCTGCCGTCGCCGTCGCCGCCACGACCCCGACCGAGTGGATGCCGCCTCAGCTTCCTTTCGATATCCCCGACTATGACCCCAACAAGGAGCCCTCTCCCGAGGAGACCGTCAGCTGGTTCAACTACTTTTGCTCCTACGACTGGCTGACCACCGTCGTCTGGAGGGGAACCCGCGGCCGCCTCGACGCCTCCGCGATTCCGACACTCGCCTGGTACGATGAGCCGCTCTACCTCTTGCGCAAGGTCCAGCAAGCCCGCGAAATCGCCAAGTCGACCATGTGGACGTCGCTCCGCTTCCAGCGCTCCGAGCTCGCTCTCATGGGCTTCTGGGCCGCCACCGCCTTTGCCGTCGAAAACGTATCGCCCTTTGGCATGTACAAGCTCCTCGAGTATCTGGATACCCCGACCGTTGCCACCTATCGCCCCTGGGTCTGGCTCGCCATGGTTTTCCTCGGCCCGCTCACTCGCTCCCTGCTCTTCCAGCAGTACGTCTTCACCTCGACCCGCCTCATCGTTCGCATCAAGTCTGCCATGACCCAGGAGCTCTACCACAAGGCCCTCGAGTCCATGGAGCTCGAAGACGACCCCTTCCAGAGCGCCAAGCGCGGCGGCGACACCAAAAAGGAAAGCGCCAAGACTCAGAAGAGTACGTCCGCTGGCCGACTCGCCAACCTCATGGCCGCCGATGTCGACGCCATCTTCCGCGCCAGAGATGTCATGATGATCTTCGTTGGCGTCCCTGCCGGAACCATTCTTTCTCTCATTGGTCTCTACGAGATGCTCGGATGGGTCTCGCTTGTAGGCACCGCCGTCCTGGTTCTTGCCACCCCCATCTCCTTTTACCTGTCCAGAATCATGTACAAGACGCAAATTGGCGTGCGCAAGACCCAAGATGCTCGCATCTCCCTTGTTACCGAATATCTCGCCTCCATTCGTGCCATCAAGTTCTTTGCCTGGGAGGATGCCATCACCAACAAGATCATTGCCGCACGAGCCCGAGAGCAAAAGGGACTCTGGAACATTGCCGTCCTGCAGACCATCATCAACCAGGTCACGCAGGCTTTCCCATTCTTTGCTCTTCTCATCATGTTTGGTCTTTACGTCGGTGTTGGCGACCGCCGCCTCGACGCCTCGACTGCCTTCACCACCGTCTTCCTGGTCAAGAACATTCGCCGAAATATCATGATGGCTAGCTCCCTCAGCCGCTCCGTTGCCGGCGCCATAGTCGCCTTTGGCCGTCTCGACAAGTTCTTCGCCACTGCTGTGCCCCTAGTAGAGTACCCCGTCGGCCCTCTTCGCATCATCAACGCATCGTTCCGCCGAAACAAAAAGGCCGTCTTCAGCCTCGAAAACATTTCTCTCAACTTTGTCGAAGGTGGTCTCAACGTCGTTACCGGCCAAAGTGGCTGTGGAAAGTCGACTTTGCTCATGGCTATTCTGGGCGAGACTTATCTCGAGGCTGGTTCCGTCACGGCACCCTCCGATATCGCCTATGCTTCGCAGACGGCTTGGCTCCAGAATGACACAATTCAGAACAATATTCTGTTTGGAAGCCCCATGGATCGCACGAGATACAATCGCGTTCTGGACGCTTGCTGCCTCATCACCGACCTCCGGCAACTCCCCAAGAAGGACCAGACCCTAGTCGGTGAGAACGGCACCTCGCTGTCTGGTGGCCAAAAGGCTCGCGTGGCTCTGGCTCGAGCCCTCTACTCTGGCGCTTCTCTCATTCTCCTCGACGACATCTTCTCTGCCCTGGACGCCAAAACTTCTGCTGGCGTCTGGAAGCGCGCCTTTTGCTCCAACCTGCTCAAGGGCCGCACCACCGTCCTGGTTACCCAGATTCCCTGGATTGCTTCCCAGGCTGATTACGCCGTTTCCCTGGACAAGGGCCGCGTTGTGAATGCCGAGGCCAACATTGGTGCCATAAGACGCCCCATCACCATTGCCGAAGTTCTCGGTGGCGACGGTGACGAAGACGGCGACACGGAAACCCCCCTGGAAGCTGAGCTCAGTGACGCCGATGAGGACAACCGCAAGCCTGCCAACGGCTCTGCGACCCGAGATCTGGTCAATCAAGAAATGAAGGCTTCTGGCAAGGTGGGCAGACTGACGTTTGTCGAATACATGGGCTACTTTGGCAGTCCCATCTTTGGCATCTCGTGCATTGTTGGTCTGTTCCTTACCAACATCTTCTTTTTCGGAGGCACGTTCTGGCTGTCCGTCTGGGTTGAAGCGTACAACAAGAAGGGCTACGTTGACATTGCCTACTACATGGGCATCTTTGCCGCCTTCACCTTGCTGGAACTTTTGAGCATGGGCTTCATCATTGTCATGTTTGAGTGGGGTGCTTGGCGCGCCGCCCGCCGGCTGCACAACGATTTTATCCGCGCCGTCATGAGCGTGCCTCTCTCCTGGTTCAAGACCATCCCCATCGGTCGCATTACAAACCGCTTCTCCGGCGACATGGCCTCCATTGACGGTATGCTAAGCCAATTCCTGCGTTCGGCCCTCGACGCCGTCATGATGCTCTTCTTCCGCATTGCTGCCATCAGCTCCATCATGCCTGTGTTTATGATTCCGGCCCTTTTCACTTGCCTCTTTGGTGTCGTCATTGGCGAAATGTATACGCGCACCGCCGTCGTGCTGAAGCGATTGACGTCGTCTTCGCAGTCGCCCGTCTTTTCTCAATTTGCTGATACGCTCGCCGGCTTGGCCGTCATTCGTGCACGCGAAGGCAAGAGCAAGGAGTTTGGCAAAGAGCTCGCCTCAAAGCTGCGTGTCTGGTCGGCCGCGTCCGAAACCACGTACAACTGCAACCGCTGGGTGGCAGTGCGCGTTGACTTTGTCACCTCGCTGGTCGCTCTATCTGCTGGTATTATTGCCATTAACCAAGCCGGACTGGTCGGAGCTGGTCTGGTTGGTTTCTCCCTGACCAACGCCAACGGCCTGAACCAGACCATCCTGATGCTGGTTCGCGCCATGAACGATCTCGAGGTAGAGATCCAAAGCTTCCATCGTGTCAAGGAGTACACGAAGCTGGAGCCCGAGAATGCTCACGACACGCCCTACCCCGACGCGGACGAGTACGCTGATGACGAGACCAAGGTTATCCCCAAGAATTGGCCTCGCGGAGGCGACATTGAGTTCCGCAATGTTACCATCCGCTATGACCCTGATGGCCCCAACATTCTTACGGATGTCAACCTCAAATTCAAGGCGGGCGAGCGAGTGGCCGTGGTTGGCCGCACCGGCTCTGGCAAGAGTACACTCGTTCTCTCGCTGCTGCGCTTCACACACGTTGTCTCTGGCCACATCCTGTACGACGGCGTCGACATTACTCACGTACCGCGCGACCGTCTGCGCAAGGGTCTGACCATTATTCCCCAAGAAGCCGTTCTCTTCAACGGCACCGTGGCGTCCAACCTCGACCCGACCGGCCTGCTTCCCCCTGAGCGTCTGGAGAAGGCGCTGGAGAACTGCCGCGGCATCGCCTCCTTCTCGGGCAGCGACTACTCGTCCGACACGGACGTCGACCACTACGGGCACAGCCAGGGCATCTCGCTCGAGACGGACGTGGACGCGCAGGGCGAAAACTTCTCCCACGGTCAGCGCCAGGTGCTCTCGCTCTGCCGCGCCCTCATCCGCGAGAACAAGCTGATGCTGCTCGACGAGGCGACGGCCAGCATGGACTACGAGACGGACCGCGGCATCCAAAAGGTGCTGCGCGACGAGCTGGAAAAGGCCGGCGGCACGCGCACGCTCGTCACCATTGCCCATCGTCTGCGCACCATCATCGACTACGACAGCGTCGTGGTCATGAGCGCGGGCAAAGTTGTCGAGTTTGGCTCGCCCAGCGACCTGTTTGAGTCCAAGGGGCTATTTTACGACATGATTTACCACAGCGGCGAGATGGACGAGCTCAAGACCATTCTCAACGTGGCAGAAGACAAGGATGCCGTGTCGACACAGTCCTCGACGACGCAGGTAGAGGCAGCAGAATAAGCTGAACGCATGATATATATATACTTTTTTTTGAACATTACATATGCATATACAATGTTGTTGGATGGCATGAAAGTTGGCCTTGAAAGGCAAGTTGGATTATAGAAATTTGGTTTCATATTTTTCGGTCATGTTGAACAAGTTGTTTGGATTTTGTACATATGGACCGGCCACTGTTTGGCTAGGAATACCCGCTAAAAAGCATGATAATTTGAATGATGTAATTTTTTTTTTACTATTACTGACCGTGTTGAAATGACTTGAATATGGACAAAATTTTCTCCGTCTGAGCGAGCCTGGGTTCTTGCGTCGACTCCATGCGGCTCGCAGTCAGACACGGACGCGGACGCTAGCGGGCGGACGGCTGAACGGTGTTGATGCTGCGTTTGTTCTTTTGTCACGAACATACTTGATTCAACCGCCCAGGTTTACCTGTCTAGGGTTCTCGGCTTGCTACCAACTCCATACCGGACGGTAGATTTCTATTGCTTTATCTTTTTTTTCTTTCTTTTTTAAATGGAAGGATTTTAAAGCGTCTAGCAACAGACAGACACTCGAGATCGTACACGAAGCAAAACTGCCATGCGGACGCTAGCGGGGCGGGGACGCGGACAATGTGGGTCGAGCGGTCGTGTAAGTGATGAAATGGCTTCAAGAGATGAATGAGAAGAAGGGGGATAAAAGTATATATAGGGGTGAACTTTTGCCTAAACTTCACGTCTGACATGTATCTGGTTTCCATTCTCTACTCGCATTTCCATCTTTATCCTTTGAAATATACCGACCGCCCCTTGTCCTTTGTCCCCTTTTCTCGCATCTCGGTACACACATATACGACAAAAAGACCATGCCTTCAACCAAGTTCTCCATCGACTCCCTCCCCAGCCTCACCGGCAAAGTCTACGTCGTCACCGGCGGCAACGCTGGCATGTGCGTGTGCATCCCTACATCCTCCAGCAACGAACATGGACAAAGAAAACCTAACCTGTCAGCAAGTGGCTATTCGACCGTGGAGGGCCTGGCCTCTCGCGGCGCCAAGGTCTACGTGGGAGCCCGCAGCGAGAGCAAAGCCCGCGATGCCATCCAGACCATCAAGACCAAGCTGCCCGACGCTGATCTGCATTTCCTGCCCTTCAATCTAGCGAGCCTCGCGAGCGTGGTCGCCGCGGCCAGGATGCTGCGCGGGGCCGAGACGGCGCTGCACGGGCTGATTAACAATGCCGGCATCATGGGCGTTCCGTTTGCCATGACGGAGGATGGCTACGAGGTGCAATTTCAAGTTTGTTGTTTTTTTCTTCTGTATCACAATGGTGGAAGAGAATGCCGGTTCTGACTTTTTGTAGACGAATTATATATCGCACTGGCTTCTGACATACCATCTCCTGCCGCTGCTCCAGGCGACGAGCGGCGCGAGACTGGTCAATGTCACGTCCGACGGCCACGAGCGCTTCGTGCCCGCGGGCGGCATCAAGTTTGACGACCTCAGCCTCGAGTCGCAGAATACCATGATGCGCTATGGCCAGAGTAAGCTGGCCAACGTCTTGCACGCCAAAGAGCTGCATCGCCGCTACGGACCGAGCGCCGCCGCGTCTGCTGCCGGCAATGGCGGCATCCGCACGGCGGCTGTGCATCCAGGACACATCAACACGTAAGTCGATAAAATGCCAGCAGCGTTTATCAATGTGTAAAAAGGGAAGAAAAAAATTCGACAAGCTGACATGGAACTAAGCAACCTCAACAAGCAAGCGACTGGCGCAGCCCCGGGTCTGGTTCTTCGCGCCGTGACGCCGATTATGCGCTGCATCTGCATCTTGGACGAGCAGGACAAGGGTGCGCTGTCGTCTCTGTTTGCCATTGCCAGTGACGAATTCAAGGCGCCCGACTCGGGCGCGTACGTGATTCCATATGCGACCATTGGCACGCCGAGCAAGTACGCACAGGACGGGGAGCTGGCGAAGAAGCTGTTTGATTGGACCGAGTCGCAGCTTTCCGCAAAGGGACTCCTCAGTTTGGAATAGAGATAGAGGTAGCCGCTTACTATGATTGGCCAAGTTTTGCGACAGCGCTGTCCAAGATGACCAAATATTCGCCTTTTGGGGGGGGGTGTTAGATGGCAGCTCCCTTGTATAGTATAATAAAATATGGAAGAAAGCAACTCACAAGCTACCTCAAATCGCACCGCTATGGCTTTCAGAGCCTCTTTCAGCGTTCTTACAACGACCTCGTGCTCGGGATTGCCGCTCACGTTGGCAGACCAGAGGCACAACTTGGCTGTCGCGTAGAGGCTCTGCGCCACAAACGGATCTGCCAAAACGCCCTGGGCATGACTCTGCAACACACCTGTCAACTTTGAGGCGAATCGCGAAATAGCCGGTGCCAGTTTTTTCAGGCCGTCCAGTGATGCTTTTTGCATGTATAACTGTTCCAAGATGCCCTGCCCCGAAGCGTCGTCATGGTCGGCGCAGCTGTGTGTGTAGTACAGCGTGACGATGGCGCTGGTGCAGATTCCCAACGCCGATACCTTGCATGACAGGTCGACCGAGTCGCTTGCGAGCGCCTCTTCAAGCAGGAACGTGTGAAAGGCGGAGACGAGGCGGTGTAGACGAAGCCCTTGCTCGTAGTAGGCGCCGCGATCCTGGGCTGTTAAGTTGCCGTTGATGTGGGACAAAACTCGCGAGAGCAGGTCAGCTGCCTGACATGCCCGTGCAAACGCGGAAGCCCCTAACGAAGTATCCGTAGTCATTGCTAATGACGAGGTAACTGTTTGTTCCTGTGTTGCTGTTAGCGCAGGACTGTGTTGGCAGCAAGGTCCATCATACTCCCTTGTCCCAGTACTCGTCCTCCACAGGCAGAAGCTCTTCTGGCTTAACTTCACTACAAGCAAACGGCCTATTTTGAAGGGCAATATTGACGAATCTACTCTCAAGTAAGCATGCAAGTTTTGGCTGAATGGAGCGCGTTAGAGAGATGTACCGATCGAGAATAAAGACGGCCCACCAGGTGCGCCGCATCTCTTCCACTTCAACCCAAGAGACTGTGTGCCCGTCAGTGCGATGATACAGGGGGCATTGAGAGGGAAACTAACCTGAGCTTTCGAACATCTGCGGTGCGTTTCTCCTGCCATGGATGCCCATGGCCTGCCCCAGCCGGGCACAGTGGCCGACGGTCAGAAAGGCAGCTGGGTAAATTGCGCTGCTAATCTCGTAGTACGCGAGAAGAATAGCTGATTGCAACAAGCCCATGGATATTAAGCCTTGTTTTTCCAGCAGATAGAGACAGTGCTTTGCTTTCTCGTATGCGATTGTATTCGACGGTTGGCTGGCGGCCACCATGCACAAAACGAGGAGGAGAAAGTCCGCCTTTTTGCTCTTGCTATATATCTGCTCTCTTAATCGAATTTTCGACACTGGAAGCACAAACTGCATTAGAAATACGCAAACCCCGGCTCGCCTTCGCTGGGCATATCGTACCAAACGGAAGGATCCTATGAGTGGATTGAAAGTAAATCTCAGAAATGTGCAGGAGATGATTGCCATCATAACTGGCAAGCTCGAGGAGTTCTGCCGGTAAGCTTGGATCGTCAATGTCCATGGTAGATTTGAGATGCGCAAAGATCTCGGAATCTAGAAAGAAGAGCGGGGGAAACAAGTTGCGATGGTGTTCGAGATTCAAAGGCTACAGGGTATGTTAAAAGGACAATCTATGAAAGCTGTAATGCACAGCAAGTTACATCACATACAAGCTTCGCCGCAGGTACCGTAGGCTGAAGTGGCAATATGGCGCTGTCTGGCGGGTAGTCGCAGCGTCGATGATTCGCGCGACAGAGCCCGCAGGATGGCATTTCGCGCGTGCACTTGCGTTTTTGCCTGCGACATGTGATGCAAGCTAGATTAGACATGGCCGTCTCCAATTTGGGCGGTTCCATCATGAAAGTGCCTGGCTTAGATCTCAGAAACATGCAGCGCTGAACAGCGATGCAATTGGAGCGAGAGAGGGAGCGTTATTGGGTGAATGGAGGGGCGGCATGTTTGCGAGGCTGGCTGGCTACAATACCTCTGTTTAGGCGCACCGCCACTCAGTGAAGTGAGTGCTGTGGCTGGGTGACTGGCCAACGACAATACCCTATAAGTAGTCTGGTTGACCAGCGCTTAAAGAACTATTCAATGTCATCAAAGCCATTGATGACCCTGCATCAATGCAATTGCAATTGATAGAGCATATGCTGTCGCAGGCTGCGTTCGGGTGCCTGAGCCCATGTTGGACCCTGCCAATAGTCGCCTGTGGCTGTTGGGAGAGGCGGCAGGGGCTGCAGAATCTGGACCAGGATGCTACACGTGGGCTAAGTCACAACGAAACATTCACCTCGGACGATTCGTCAGGGGCAGACAAGCCAAGCTGTTTCCGGTGCATTCGTGGCAGTTGAGCTGGACAGGGTCTTGGCTACGAGGAGCGATGGAGACCGCCACAAGCCATGGCGATCCACCAGGCGTCAACTATTCAATCCTGTCGAGTCTGTCTTGCTTCACACATGGGGCTTTTATGAAGGGGACAACGACTCCTGAATCAATGGGTGAGCAGTTTCGAGGCGCCCGTCAGCCCACGTCGTCATTGCTTCATCAATATACTGATATGGGCTGTGTGGTGGGCGATCATGGAAATCAACGCCTGCCATGCTGCGGGGAACGATGCCCGCTTGGCTATAATTACAAAGAAAAGTGGTGAGGCCGTGTTGTCGTTAGTCGATCTGCGAGGGGACGAGCAGCCAGTTATGTCGTGGCGTCGGGGCTGAGAACCATATAAGGCAATACCATTTTTTAGCGAGCGGCAACTCAGGAGAACTGGCAATAGCCGCTAGTGATGCAGGCCAAAAGCTGCAGGGTGCTGCTCCAGTGGTGTTTGGAAAGTGATTCAGCGTGACGAGCGGCGGGCGGACGAATGCTGATAACTGAGCCCTGGCGCACAGCAGAGTCCAGTATCCGTACGGGCAGTGAAGCGAAGAGGCTGCGTGGTTGGACGAGCGGCGCAACGCACTGGCAAAGCCTGAGACGAGGCCGACGGAAGAATGCATAAGGCTGGTGCGGTGACTGCAGGCACGGACCCGTTGGTGATGAATTGATATAGAGATGCGGCGCAAAAAGAGGCATGGGGGGATATACTGAACGGATAAATGGATGGAATGATGGGATTCCTCGTTTGCGTGTTGTGGCGGCGGAGGAGAGTACTGTAGCTCTGGCGATGGGCTCTTTCTGGCCGTTGGCTGTCGGCCGGCTGGCTTGTGCGCACTGCGAGCGCAGATTGACATGGACCAGGGTAGCAGGACAAGAGAGACATGCACGGCCGACAAGAAACCGTTGCTGTCGCAGGGAAAGCTCACCAAGAATGGCAAAGCATTTGTCGGTGGGCAAAGTACCCTCTCGTCTTGTGCTAGCCCATCCTGCGTAGCATTTCCAATTCTCATTATTGGCGCTCTTCCTCGTGAGAAAGGGAGCGGTATTATCAATGTACCCGCAGCGTACCCCGTTGTTTAAGCTTCGCGACACGCTGGCCGCAGACAAGAAACAGTCGGGCATTATCATCCATCATGGCTCGATCATCGAACGCATCGCACAAGCAGCCCAGGGTCGCCGGGTTTGGGAGCGCAGGCTGGCTCACTAGTGCGGATGCAGAGGGACGGGAAGCAAAGGGCATTGTGTGGCGGCATGTCTTGGGGCAATGAGCAGGGTTATTGTTTTGGCGAAATTTATGGGGAATATTTTCCTTTGTTGTCTCTTTGATTGTGCTCTTCCAAGTCGAGGCATTTTATGGCCTCGGCTGGTTGGTAGTCAATGTCTGCCTGCCATGCCATGCGTGTCATGTATTTGGAAGCAGCAAAGCCGATACATGTCACTTCTCTGCGCTCTCCACCAGCGCGCAGTCACGAGCCCACGAAAGCAGCGAGGCGGACGGATTTGCAGGGTTCTTTACAAGGTTCGACCACAGCAGTTGGCGCTCGGGAGGTGCTAAAAGCGAACCCCTGCTGGGCTGGTGAGGGTTTGCGAGAGAACTGGACGGTGGTTGGCAGGCTCTTCATTTACCGGGACGACAAGAGGTACAAGGGCTTTGGTGGTGTCAGGGCTGGATCAAGAGGTACCTGACGTCCTTGGTCTGTTTCCTCGAGCTGCTGCCCACTCACACAACCCACTCTGCCAGTGGCTGCTGTCCACCTCCAGCACTAACTACTACCTACTACCACCAGTGGCACCACCACAATCACCACCACAACGACCACCACAGCGCTGCCACTCTGCTTTCCAGCTACCAGTACACGCTTCCCAGCTCCCCTCACAAGCTCCCCCCGTCAGTGCGCAACGTACCCTCTCGCTCTCTCCCTCTCGCCTCTGCTTCTCCAACGTCTTCCGGCATTACCATTTCGCCGTCTGTGCCGGTTCTGTCTCCCATCACGAATCAACTCAATCGCTGTTTATTCCATCTCCCTCTTGGGCACCTGCTGTCGTCGCCCTCGACAGCTGCCGACATCTCCGTCAACAGGGTACCTACTTAGCTCCTCAGACCCAAGGCAGTTACAATTTCACCAGCGCCGCCAAACCGCTGCAGTAGGGAAAGCTCTCTCGCTCCGCACCAGACCAGGCCAGCCAGCCGCCCACCGATTCTCCGCCCCAATTGGCCCGCCCCATCCCGCGCCCGTCTTGTCTTCATCATCGCCCCGTTTCTCCCATCAAGCTATCGCCATCATCACTTTGCTTGCCAGAGCCCATCCGCCATCCCCCTCACCCAGGCGCCCTTGCCCAGCTCGACCTTTTGCCTTTGCGCTCCCTCGCTGCCGTGATCCGCGTGCTTCCCCAGCTTTCTCGCCACCGCGCTACCGTTTGCCTTCCGTACCCCAAGTGCTTTGTTGCGATTCCTGGGTGCAACCTCAGATTGGCTCCCGTGCCACGACGCACCCTTTCCGACACTCTTGCTCGCTGCACCGCTCGTCCCTCGAGCCGAGCCGAGCAGACGCTCTGCTCGCTGCCCACCGCTGCTCCTGGCTCCCGTCCTCTCGATGATGCGCCGCTGCTGATTCGCCTCCCGACGACCTCGCCCGCGCCCCGTACCGCCGCCGCATCCTTGATCTCGACCGCCCTTCTTCCCACCAGCCACGAGGGCGCCGCGCCGCCCCCAGCCCTTTGCTCATGATGGGCAATTGCCTCAGTTCCACCAGCGAGGAGGCTGAAAAGAAGAAAAAGAGTCAGGCCATTGATCGCGTAATCGAGGAGGACTCCAAGAGACTAAAGAAAGAATGCAAAATCCTGCTGCTAGGTAGGGTTGCTCGGACTCGCCAATCATCGCCTCACACTAACCATAACTGCCTCTAGGTTCTGGCGAAAGCGGAAAATCGACAATTGTCAAGCAGATGAAGATTATTCACCTCAAGGGTTACTCGGAAGATGAGCTCTACAATTATAGGCCGACAGTGTTCAAAAACTTGGTCGAATGCGCCAAGGCCATCATTACTGCCATGCAACAGTTTGGCATCGAGCCTCAAATAGAAGAAAACCGCAAGCACATGGCTTATTTGATGGAATACCAAGCAGAGTCTGGCCCCCAGGCTCACATCGATCTTCAAGTCGGCACAGCTGTCCAGTCGCTCTGGTCAGATCCCGCCAAAGATCGGCTAATGGAGCACCAAACTGAATTCTATTTGATGGACTCGGCAGAATAGTCAGTGTTGCCGCTTCACAGCCGATGACTCAAAGTAATCGCTAATCACCTCTTTCTAGCTTTTTCCAAGAAGCCATGCGCATCGTAGCGCCCGACTACCTTCCCAAAGAAATGGATGTCCTGCGCGCTCGTACCAAGACGACCGGTATCTACGAAACCCGTTTCCAAATGGGTGCCCTCAGTATTCAGTAAGTGCGACGCCGTTGCCCAGAGCGGAACACATCTAACCCATCACAGCATGTTTGATGTCGGTGGACAACGCAGTGAGAGAAAGAAGTGGATTCACTGTTTCGAGAATGTGACGTCAATTATCTTTTGCGTTGCCCTCTCCGAATACGACCAAGTGCTTCTAGAGGAGAGCAGTCAGGTATGCAAAGAGCCCCGCGCTGTGAATACGGAGACTAACAAGCACAGAACCGCATGATGGAGAGTCTCCTGCTCTTCGATTCGGTTGTCAACTCGCGGTGGTTTATGCGCACGAGTATCATCCTATTCCTCAACAAGGTGGATATTTTTAAGCAAAAGCTCGCCCGATCGCCACTGGCGAACTATTTCCCCGACTATTCGGGCGGCAATGATGTGAACAAGGCCGCCAAATATCTGTTATGGAGGTTCAACCAGGTCAACCGAGCACACCTCAATCTCTATCCTCAGTAAGTTGATGCTCCGCAAACGACATGGCGCATCTATTAATTGTTTCCTGCAGCTTAACGCAAGCCACCGATACGTCCAATATCAGACTCGTCTTTGCAGCGGTCAAGGAGACTATCCTGAGCAATGCGCTCAAAGACACGGGCATCATATAAAGAACCGACTGCGCCTATATATCCGCCGCCATGGCCATGGCTGGCATTCTGGCAGGGCGCTGGGCGTCTTGCGCCTACTGTGGAGTTTGGGTGCACTTGATGGACAGCGCTCTGCGCACCGACTGTTTCTTATCCTCTGGACTTTATTTTATGACATATTGATATGACGGGAGGCTTTTACATAATCCAACATGTTACAGCAACGAAATTACTGCGACCAAGCCCGATGGATCGTTGCAGTTAGGGGAGGTTGTTTTCATGGAATGGCGTTTACTGTTTTTTTTTTGTCATTTCCGTTCTTTCCTTTTTTTTTTCCCTTTTTCCCCTTGTCACTTTTCTTA
The DNA here is from genome assembly GCA_029218145.1 of Aphanocladium album. Taxonomy (NCBI): domain Eukaryota; kingdom Fungi; phylum Ascomycota; class Sordariomycetes; order Hypocreales; genus Aphanocladium; species Aphanocladium album. The sequence goes on along the minus strand of JARDXD010001440.1, from coordinate 82,736 downwards.
CTATAGCCCGGGCGCAGCAAGCATGGGTCGTATTGTTTTTCGAATTGAAGATCTCTTTGTCTGGGGTTATGTGTAATTCCCATGTGGATGTGTGAGACTGTGTATCGCGGGAGTCCTCTGGGTAGCGCGAACTGCTAATATGAGGATTGGTGAGGCTGGATGAGGACGAGTTGGATATGAGAAGTGAATGCAAGATTGCTAAACGAGACGAGAAATTCGGGCCACTCAAAATTACAGGCGCCTTTAATTGTACTGTCCGTATTGTATCGTGGAAGCGGAGGACGGCTGGAGAGGTGCCCAGACGGAGCAGAAGAGCCAGAGTCGAATAGGTTTTTCGAGCACCTAATGTACAGACAATGGCATGGTAAATAGCAAAATTCAGTAAACTGGTTCGTTTTCAATTGGACAAGTTGCGTTTGCGCAGAGTCAGGTCGCAGCGTCAACGAGGCAGCAAAGAGGCTGGTGGGGCGCGATATATGAGGCCATTCCACTTGCTGCTTGCGGCGTTGGTGCGTACCAGTGCAAGCACGCGACGGACCAGGATGGAAGCACGGCAGGGCATCAATGCAGAATATATGACGCTGCGAGAGTGAATACGAACCATGTACGTACGGCCACGAGCTGGATCTGCATACAGGCTGCAGCGGATGGGATGGTTGCGATAGCAGGTGGCATTACCCCTCCTCGAGCTGGTGGTGCATGAGGGCTGGCGAGGAGCGCGTTTTGCGGCTCTGGGAAAAGTTGTTGATTTTTAGTGCTGACGATTGGACCCGTGTAAAAGCCATTGGTATTATCGCTTAGTTGATTTCCGGACAAGCCGACGGAGAATCTTGCATTTTTTTTCTTCCCGTCTTTTTTTTCAAGCGTCCCAACGAAATCTAGGGCCGATTCCATCAGCGAGCTAAAGAGGTGCAGAGTTGGCTGGTTGCCCCGCCGCCTCAGCGCTTCCCCCCTCCAAGCAGAGCTCTCACCCCCACCAGAGAGCTGGTCCAGAGTCCAGACGTCGTTGGATCGCTGCCAAACAAGCTCCAGCATCCAGCGAGAGGCGGCGCTTTCGCCACCAAGATGACTGCAAATGGCGCTGTGCAACCACACGAGCCTGGTCCAACACGGGGCGGGCCTGTTTAGTGTAGATTTTAGCGGCCATGGATATGGATATGCTGGCGCAAGAAAAGCTAGGTCGTGTCAGTCCGGTCGCTTTTAAGCCACCACCAAGGACTTGGGTGCATGTCGACTTCGCCAGCAGCTGTTCCTCTCCAAGCTTCCCTCCTCCCATCTCCTCCCCCCTCTTCCTCTTCATCTTTTCAACTTTTCTTTCTCCTGCATGTTTCTTTCGTTTCCTCAATCATCCCAATTAACACATACAAACATCGTTACTCAATCGCACCCGAGCAGCCATGGCGTCTGAGCAAGCAGCCCTGCCCACCCGCCAGCGTCGTCCCTCGACCTCTGCTCCCATTGTCGACATCCAAGGCTCTGTCGGCCCCGCGGGCGTTTCGCGTCCCAAGCACAAGAGAACCTTTACCGGCTTTGGTGCTGGCGAAATCAAAGGCGTCGAAGGCAAGTTTTGATTTCCACATCTCAAGCGACCCTGAATTGAATTTCAGATCTGCGTCTTCTCCTCCTGCGCTGGTAGCTGTCTGCAGAGCTGCCCACATCTCCAGTTTACTGCGGGGGCGGGGTTGGCGGCGCGCGCAGCATGCCACCGCTGCAGTGACCGACCCATTGATTCCCTATAGTGCGTTTGGCTAACAAAGCTCGTCGTCACAGCTTCCATCCCTGAGCCCCAGCGCGCTGCATGGCAAAAGCACACTGTCAAGAGCTTTGAGGACCAGGATGGCTTCGAGCGTGAGGTCGTCCGTCATGTCGAGACCACCCTGGCCCGCAGCTTGTTCAACTGTGACGAGAAGGCTGCCTACGCCGCCACCAGCTTGGCTTTCCGCGATCGCCTCATTACCGATTGGAACAAGACGCAGCAGCAGCACACCTACCGCGACGCCAAGCGTGTGTATTATCTGAGTCTCGAATTCCTCATGGGCCGTGCTCTCGACAACGCCATGCTCAACGTCGGCCTCAAGGACACTGCCAAGGGTAAGCTCCACCAATTGATCGTTTCTGTCACCTTGCTTACAGGAAATGTGCGTTAGCCGGTCTCGCCGATCTCGGATTCAGAATTGAAGACATTATTACCCAAGAAAACGATGCCGCCCTCGGCAACGGTGGTCTCGGCCGCCTCGCCGCCTGCTTCCTCGACAGCTTGGCTTCGCTCAACTACCCTGCCTGGGGCTACGGCCTTCGTTACCGCTACGGTATCTTCAAGCAGGAAATCATTGATGGCTACCAGGTTGAAGTTCCCGACTACTGGCTGGACTTTAACCCCTGGGAGTTTCCTCGCCACGATGTGGCTGTCGATGTAAGTGTCCCCACAGTGGTACAACGACTCAACGACTCACTCTGCTGCGCAGATTCAATTCTACGGCAACGTCAGAAAATCGACCGACGCCAATGGCAAGAACGTCACCGTCTGGGACGGCGGTGAGGTCGTTCAGGCCGTCGCCTACGATGTCCCCATTCCGGGCTACGCAACACCCACAACCAACAACCTGCGTCTCTGGTCCAGCAAAGCCTCTGGAGGCGAATTCGACTTTCAAAAGTTCAACAACGGTGACTACGAGAGCTCCGTCGCTGATCAGCAGCGCGCCGAAACCATCAGCGCTGTGCTGTACCCCAACGACAACCTCGAGAGAGGCAAAGAGTTGCGTCTGAAGCAGCAGTACTTTTGGGTCGCTGCCTCGCTCTACGATATTGTCCGTCGCTTCAAGAAGTCCAAGCGCGGCTGGAGCGAGTTCCCTGAGCAAGTCGCTATCCAGCTCAACGACACTCACCCTACTCTTGCTATTGTTGAGCTCCAGCGCATCCTCATCGACGTTGAGGGCCTTGAATGGGACCAGGCCTGGACCATTGTTACCAACACTGTAAGCAGATCGAGGCGCCCCTTCTACAGCAATAAACTAACATGTTGCAGTTTGGCTACACCAACCACACTGTCCTCCCCGAGGCCCTCGAGAAGTGGCCCGTTGGTCTTCTGCAGAACCTCCTCCCCAGACATTTGCAGATCATCTTTGACATCAACCTGTTCTTCCTACAGCAGGTCGAGAAAAAGTTCCCCGAGGACCGTGACATGCTACGCCGTGTTTCCATTGTTGAGGAGTCTCAGCCCAAGATGATTCGCATGGCATACCTCGCCATTGTCGGCTCTCACAAGGTCAACGGTGTCGCTGAGCTACACTCTGATCTGATTCAGACTACCATTTTCAAGGACTTTGTTGCCATTTACGGCCCCGACAAGTTCACCAACGTCACCAACGGTGTGACTCCTCGCCGATGGCTGCACCAGGCCAACCCTCGTCTGTCCGAGCTGATTGCCAGCAAGTGCGGCGGCAATGGCTTCCTGACCGACTTGACTAACCTGGCCAAGCTGGAGCAGTTTGTCAACGACAAGGAATTCCGCAAGGAGTGGGCTGAAATCAAATACGCGAACAAGGTGCGCCTGGCCAAGCACATCAAGAGCACCCTCGGCGTCACCGTCAACCCCGCTTCGCTTTTTGACATTCAGGTCAAGCGTATTCACGAGTACAAGCGTCAACAGATGAATATTTTCGGTGTTATCCACCGCTACCTGACGCTCAAGAAGATGTCTCCCGAAGAACGCAAGAAGCAGCTTCCCCGTGTCTCCATCTTTGGCGGCAAGGCTGCTCCCGGATACTGGATGGCCAAGCAAATCATTCACCTCATCAACTCTGTTGGCTCTGTGGTCAACAATGATGCCGACATTGGCGACCTTCTCAAGGTTATTTTCTTGGAGGACTACAATGTAAGCAAGGCAGAGATTATCTGCCCGGCGTCTGATATCAGCGAGCACATTTCCACCGCCGGAACCGAGGCCTCTGGAACCAGCAACATGAAGTTTGTTCTCAACGGCGGTCTCATTATTGGTACATGCGACGGTGCCAACATTGAAATCACGAGAGAGATTGGTGAGAACAACATTTTCCTGTTTGGTAACCTGTCGGAGGATGTGGAAGACTTGCGCCATGCTCACACGTACGGCTCGCACGCCATCGACTCTGACCTGGATCTCGTGTTCCAGGAGATTGAGAAGGGTACCTTTGGAACGCCGCACGACTTTGGCGCTCTGGTTGCTGCTGTGCGCCAGCACGGCGACTACTACTTGGTGTCGGACGACTTCCACAGCTACATTGAGACGCATCGTCTTGTGGATGAGTCGTACCGCAACCAGGACGAGTGGGTTTCCAAGTGCATCACGGCAGTTGCCCGCATGGGCTTCTTTAGCAGTGATCGCTGCATCAACGAGTATGCGGAGAGCATCTGGAACGTTGAGCCCCTTCCGATTAAAGAGTAGATGAATGAGCTCTGAGAACCAGTCAGGGTGGGGCGAAAGTTGGGATGACAGAAGCGGACAAGCTTGAACCCTGTACTTTGTGTTGTGCGTGCGCACTAATAGTTTATGAATACGATGCATATTTTTCTCCAGCCGCAAAATTGCATATGGAGCTGTGCTGTTACATGATGGGACTCTGTAGAGTGAGCGTCTGGAAAGTGCTTGAAAAGGAAGCTTGCCAGACAAGAGCTTATGGTTGAGGTGGGGCGATGGGCGGATTAAGTTGTTTCAGAGCCGATCTAGGCGCCAAAAACCGATGGCAGCGCAACGGTCATGCAGCAGACATCGCGGGGCACCGACAATGTGCAGCACAAAAGCCAGCAGACGGACGGTTAGCTCCGGAAATACCACGAGAAAGGTCCCAACGTGGGACCCGGAGAGAAGAAAAAAAAGCTATTACTTTGGCCATTTCTCCCGGGAGCCAAAAATTGGAGTGTCTGATTGATGGAATTCTGGGCCGGTCGTGCAAAATGCCATGTTCCCTGCTGGTCCTGCTCAGCTGAGTTTCGCACGACAACGTCATCAGCCCACGGCCGTCACGTCAGTGGCCCGCGAGCAGGGAGGTACCTTGAAGGGGTAATAGAATGACGGTGTGGCTCTTGCGGTGAGGGGTGGGTGCTGCCTAGGTGGATGGGATTTGCGAATAGCATCACATGGGCGGAATGGACTTGGGATGGGTAGATCTACAGAGAGATCTACAGAGAAGAGAAGACGGTATGAAGAATGAGCTTGGATATGATGTGTGTGTATATACATGTAACTGAAACTATCTATGAGAGACGATGAAACTAATCATAAAAATTGGCGGGCATGGTGTCAACCATGTGTAATAGCTTTAGGCCTGATTGATTACTTTCTGCGCGCTTTGTGGCTCACTAACTACCTAGTTACTATGTTCCATTATCACAGCGTTTTTCCTCTCTCTTTTGCACTAGGCTTATAACCCAAGTACCTAGGTACCTGCCTATCCACGCGGCCAGGACGGGCCTTACCTTTACCCCTCCCCGTCCGACAAATACAGAACCCGGCAGGCTGGGTTGGCAGCGAAATCTCGATCTTGAGGGAAAGTGGACATTCCTCTTGCACACGCGAAGGGTGAGCGAGCTTAGGTTCCGGCCGCTGGCGCTCGCCTGTGGTCCCTTTGTCCCTTTTTTTTTTTCTTCTTCTTCCTGTTCCTCTTCTTTCCGTCTCCTATGATGTCTTTTCTCGTTTCTACATAGTTTCTTAACCACTTGCGCGATACACCTCTGTTTGGGACTATTGGTATGTCTTTGTGAGACCCGCTTCCTATCCAATCCCCCGAAGAATAGCGGCTGCACGGTGCGGTCGCCGCCGCCACCACCAGCAGCTTCTGCAGCAGAATATTTTGCCCCACGCTGCAGAGCGAGCGCTGTTCCGCCACCCAAACCACGACGAATCCCTACGACGCTTCTTTTTTCTTCTTTCTCTTGTTCTTCTGCAATATTCGAATGAATTCCTTGGGCTGACACGGCAATTTCACTTCTTTCACAGTGACGGAAAGATCTATTGCATATTGTTGAATAGACTCTAGACTCGCGCTCTCGCTCACTCGCTCTCCCAAACTCGACTCGTTTGTTCCTCGCAACGCCGCATTTACGCGTCCTCCAAAAAGGTTCGTGAAGCCTCTTCTTCTCCTCGGTTTTATGTCTCTCTGTCCTCCTCGAATTCATTATGCGTCGGCTGTATCCTCTTGTTGCTGTTGGATTGGACTGCTGCTGTGACATTGCAGCAAGCAAGGACAAGGCCTGTTTATTACAGTAACCACGGTCGCAGCACAGCAGCTCCAGCGGTTCTCACTGGCTCCAACCACACAACGAGACCCGAAACAAATGCGCCCCCGAGCATGTCACCGCAGCGGGAATTATAGCGACTCAGGGCTGCTCTCGGGCGCTCTCCTTCCCATTCCCCTCGGCTTGGCGATGCGCTGAGCCCTTGCCGCGATGGCGCGGTTTTTCATTACGACTTGATCTCCATGACTGCATGCTGCAGCAGCCCGTGACAACGCAGTGGTTCGACGCTTGAAATGGGCAACGCGTTCGGCAGTTGGGCCGTTTCGACTTGTCGTCCGTTGTCCTCGTCCACTGTGGCTGCTGCCCGCCGCCGTCCAGGAGAGGCTGTAGCGGGCCGCTGGGTCATTATCTGCCCATTTACAGAGGCTTGCCTTATGCGGAGCGTTGCGCCCAGGGCCCCGAAGCTTGTTTCGGCGCACCGTTGCTGCCTTTTGATTTTTGCTTTCTTTGTTGATTTCGAGGTCATCTTCGTAGAATAAGGGAATTGTGGCTTTTACCTTTGCTAACTGACTCGGCGGCATTCTAGGCCCTACGATCTCCATCGACCGCGAAAGCCCCCATTGATCGGTACCCGTTTTGCCTCTGTGCCTCGACTGCGACTCTCGAGCGTCTGCGATAAACTGGACCGCACAAGAGACGTATTGAGAAAAACCCCGCCGCTTTTCTCTGCGAAATAACTGCGCTGGAGCTTTCTGGCCGCCCGCCACACCACTGCACCGCTGCACCGCTGCTGCTCCTCCTGCTCCTCCTACCTACTGCTGCCCCGCCTTTGCCCACAGCCGCAAAAGTCAAGCTCCCCTCTATTAGCTCTCATCCCACTGCAGCGCCGCATCGTCCACGCATCTTCTCCTCCTCACCGCACTCCATCGACGCTTCGTCACCACTGTCGCCGTTTCGATTCTCGACTCGTCCTCGTCGACCGTCAACATTCCTCCTCGTCATCCATTTTGGTCCAATCACCCTCAACAGGACGCCGCCCCGCGCCCCCGACCGCTTCCGCCACCTCTCCCACCACCACATTTAAGCCTCGTATTCCTGGCTGCCCCTCACAATGGCCGAATTTGTTCGCGCGCAGATCTTTGGAACGACGTTTGAGATAACGTCGAGGTACGCACCCATTGCGCGCTTTAGGCCGCCATTTTCTCGCTGGCGGCTTTTCTAACACTTTCCAGATACTCCGACCTCCAGCCCGTTGGCATGGGCGCTTTTGGTCTTGTATGGTACGTCTATGCCCAACAACCAGCCGAAACGCGGCAACGGCAGCATTCAGCCTGGCTCACATCAATCCAAATCTAGCTCCGCCAGAGATCAGCTCACCAACCAAAATGTCGCCGTCAAGAAGATCATGAAGCCTTTCAGCACTCCCGTCCTCGCCAAACGAACCTACCGTGAGCTCAAGCTGCTCAAGCACCTTCGACATGAAAATGTACCCTTTTGCGTCTCCGACCGCTTACGCAGCCAACCATGTGCTAATCAACCATCCAGGTCATTTCCCTGAGTGATATTTTCATTTCTCCTCTCGAAGACATGTATGTCGTTCCTGCCCGCCGATGCCCAGTTTTGCCGCCGACCGTACTGACCCGACCGCAGCTACTTTGTCACCGAGCTCCTAGGCACCGATCTTCACAGACTGCTCACCTCGAGACCTCTCGAGAAGCAATTCATCCAATACTTTTTGTACCAGATCATGGTATGTCAGCCAGCTCGACAGCGTTACCGATGCGCGACTAATCCCTCTACAGCGCGGCCTCAAGTACGTCCACTCGGCCGGCGTCGTCCACCGTGATCTCAAGCCCAGCAACATTCTCGTCAATGAAAACTGCGATCTCAAAATTTGCGACTTTGGTCTCGCCCGAATCCAGGACCCCCAGATGACGGGTTACGTTTCCACCCGATACTACCGCGCCCCCGAGATTATGCTCACATGGCAAAAATATGACGTCGAGGTCGACATTTGGAGCGCAGGCTGCATCTTTGCCGAGATGCTCGACGGCAAGCCGCTCTTCCCTGGCAAGGATCACGTCAACCAATTTTCCATCATTACCGAACTTCTCGGAACGCCGCCCGATGATGTCATCAACACCATTGCCAGTGAAAATGTAGGTACTACCCATGTGCACTTTGAATTACGCTGACAGCCGCAGACTCTACGCTTCGTCAAGTCACTCCCCAAGCGCGAACGCATTCCCCTCCGCAACAAGTTTAAGAACGCCGACGACTCTGGTACGTAACTCACGAAACTTGCGAAACTCACCTGAACCCCGCTGACAACAGTAGCGATTGACCTGATGGAGCGCATGCTTGTCTTTGACCCCAAGAAGCGAATCACGGCTGCCGAAGCCCTCTCACACGATTACCTGGCCCCCTACCACGACCCTACCGATGAACCCGTGGCCGAGGAGAAGTTTGACTGGAGCTTCAACGATGCCGACCTTCCTGTAGACACCTGGAAGATTATGATGTATGAGCCACCATTCCCCCCACTCACGCATGATGCTAATCCAGTTTAGGTACTCTGAGATTCTTGACTACCACAACGTCGAAGCCACCGCATCTGGTCTGGAGGAAGCCGGAATTCCTGCCCAATAAACGGCCAGAATCATGAGCAGTCAATGTGCTCGTTTGGATACAGGGGCATGGAAGCAAGCGGCACCCGCCGTGCGCAGGACAACGGCCACCAGGCCAACGAAGGATTCATGTACAGCAGTGCGGGCTTCGATGTCCTGCTGTTTGGCAACAGTATACGGCGTTGGGGACTCGTTGGGGTTTTTAAGATATTATTGTAAAGTTTGTTTTCTGCGCATTCAGGCTGGTCGAATACACGAAATCAGACCATTTCATAGATGATGCCGTTGAAGCCTGCTGTATGTGAGTGTGAGGCGCATGTAGCTATAAAAAGTGCAGGCGCAGGGATATACATGCAGTCTGACAGGCTGCAAAATTCCATGTTCATTTTAAGCAACAATTTTAACCTCGCACCGTAGCGCTTGCCAAGATCGAATGACTGCTGATTCTAGCCACATTGAGAGGCGGTGGAACTAGGCGTCCCCATAACAGCCACTGTCGTACATACCGCCAGCGGCTCGTTCACTTGTGAATGTTCAGAGTCGATTTTGCACCGCACACGTTGCAGTCGACTTTCTCATATTAGGACGGAGGCCCTGCCATGAAAGTCATACAGGAAGAGCGCAAGAAATTATGGGCACCAAGGAGCCGCAAGGGCTGCCAAACCTGCAGGTAGGCATCCTCATTTTTCCTCTAGTCCCGAGCCCGCCCGCAGGGTGATCCTTGCCAGGTTCCCCCGAGGCTCACACGTTGAAAATAGAACACGTCGTATAAAGTGCGACGAAGGCCAGCCTGCGTGCAAAAGGTGCGTTGCGAGCCGTCGCGCGTGCGTATACGTGCAGGCGCGACAGCACCCGAACGAGGATCAAGCTAGCGGGTGTACGCGCAAGGCGCTGCCGGTGCTCGTGAGCAAGGCGGCGCTGCACCAGAAGGAACCACCAGGATGGAGTCTCTCTCAAGCTATGCTTTTCTGTACGTTACGTCTCTTCAGTTTGCATTTCACCAAGAAAAGACTGACGGGCGGGACTTAGTCGCAACAGTGCTGGTGCCGCAGTTTGACCGATGGCAGGTCGCCACGACGTCATACCAGAACCAGTTCCCGCCGCGGCCGCATATTTCCATGTTTTCGTTCCACACGGGATTCATGATGATGGTGACGAGCCACCGCATCAAGATGATCTCGGCGCAGCGCGGCGTGGCCGTCCGCCGCGGGCAGGGATTCGGCATCGAGCACCTCTGGCAGAACTTCTTTGGCTACATGGCGCTGGCGCTGGAGCATCTCAACGAGCAGATTGTGGCGCGGGGCCCGGTGCGCTACGTGCTGCACAGGACGATTGATTTACTGAGTAACGAGGTAGGAGACATTGATGATGTGGCGGCGAGAAGATGCTGACGTTGTAGTTGCCGATAATGGACTCCTTATGGAGGTCGCATCTAAAGGGCTTCTTTGCCATCGTGGCTCTGTACGGAGGTGTTGATGCCATTCTCGAGACGAGCCCGCGACCGCCATATATGGCCCTGAATTATGGCATGGTGTAAGTGCTTACATAGTGCGTCACAGAGCACAAACTTACAGCTTCGTTGTAGATTCGCGATATATGGTAATTCGTGCAGTCCTGCGCAGGACCAGGTCGACGGTATCTATTTTTGGAGCGAGGAAGACATACGAAAGCTCTACACGCATTCCTTTTTTGCGGTCTCGCCGTGCCCAAGCGACATTTTCATGGCCATCCACCGCATCACCCGCCTCCGCATCCTCGTCGCGACGGATCCAGCAGCCGTGGAGTGCAAGTCGACAGCCGCGGAGATTGCGGAAAACCTGCACGACTTTCCCATCACCGACTGGACGGAACCTTATGCGCTGCCAGAGGATCCCCTGCGTCCCATGCTGGCAGCGCTATTCAGGATGGCAACACTCCTATACGCCCTGCTGTCGCTGCCGCCGCATCTCGCGAGGCCGTTTGCCGGATCGCACTGGGACGGCGATCCCAACAACGCACGGCTGTACTACCGTGAAGCGCTGATGGAGATGTTGTGGCAGACGTCCAAGAGGATTCAACCCAGCATGTTGACGTGGATCTTTGCAGTCCTCGGCGCGGCGTACCCAGACGGGCCGCGGGAGGAGCAGATGCTGATTCTGGAACAGCTGAGAGTGGTTCTGAGCTTGGAGGATGTCATATCGGGGCCGGGGACCTTGCTGGAGCTGCTTCCGGAGTACTGGGCGTCGGGGAACCTCGGGTGGGAGGAGTGCTACTATAAGCCCAGCCAAGTGCTGTGATGACTGTATGATATCACCAATAAATAAAGTGAAAACGAAATTCCATACTGTCTCTGCGAATTTACCACATTGCAAGATGGTTGGAAAAACGAGAATAAAAGCAGCTGAAATTAAAACAACAACTCGGATAGCATGGCTCAAATTGAGCGACTGTACCATGTCAACTCACAGTAAATGTTTCGTGCGACACGGTACTGCCACACAGAAACAGCTATCCTTTGTCGGGCCATGGTTTTTTCTAGCCGCTGTCATCATGCATGCGTGATTGCGCAACGCAACTAGTATGTATGAAAACTTTCTTGACGAGGCGATACCGGAGAATCTCTTTTTCGTACACGCTCCGCAATGCCGAACGCGCCGTGAAGCGTTGTCGCAGGTGCATCCGACCGAGAGCTTTGCCGAGCCACTGCCGCCGTCCACTGGTGGCGCGGTCAAGGTTCTCCATCGCATCGAGCATCCCTTTGCCCAAGAAACGGTCTTGCATCGCGAGGTTGTTATCCAAAAAGACGGTTGCATTCGGAAATCTGTCCGCATCGACAAATCGGACTTGACGGCGGAGAAGTGCCATCTGGGTCTGCTGGCGGCAGTATCAGTCCCCGTCCCGCAAGTACATGGCCTGTACTATACGGTTGAGTTTGAGCATCTCTTCATGGACAAGGTACCAGGGGAGACTTTATACGATGCCTGGCACAATCTCTCGGCGCTTGATCGGGAGAGCATTGCGGATCAGGTGGTGGCCATGGCCGAGAAATGGCGGTCATTGAAGTCTTCCACGATTCAGGCCAGTTGTCTTCATCGACGTCCCCTGAAGAAAGGACTGCAAAATGCCACAGATTTGAATCTGGCGAGATTGGAGCAGTTTGAAGCGGCAACAAGCCGTCCAGAAATTGCGGCGTACGTGAAAGCGATGAGCGCCGACCTACACACCGCCGCCATTGTGTTTAGCCATTGCGACCTGGATCCAAGCGATATTATGGTATCTGGCCAAAATTTGTCCGCCATGATCGACTTTGAGAGCAGTGGCTTCCTTCCGCCGTATTTTGAGTGGGTGGCGGCCAAGCGCATGGCGCAAGGTGCGCCAGACGGGAGCTGGTGGAAGCTGCTGGAGGAGCGCTTAGTCGAGGGCAAAACGGCGGTATGGGACAAGATGTGGCAGGTTGAGAAGCTGTTCCAGGCGCTTGAAAAGCATTCTAGCCAGGCACTGGAGCCTGATGAGAGAGAAATGGGTCGCATCAACGGATGGTCGGATGTCTGTCGCATCGTTGGTGTGGATTTGGGAGAGCCTCCAGCCGTGTCTTATCCGCGTGCCTTGGAGCACCCGTGGTGGTTGGAATCTCGAAGAATTTAGGCCATAAAAAACATGTTTTTGTCTCTTCATCAGCACTAGAGCAGTTATTAGCGGAAAGAAAGAGGAGAAAGGTATGGGTGATGAAATTATCGCGACACAAACGGACCTGATCCTTAGCCTCACACTCGTGTGCTGCCGACCAACGCGGCGCTCGCTATCTGGAGAGTTAAAGGCAACATCTGGAAGTAATATACGAAATGTGTAGAGCTGGAGCGAGGTATCCATCAACAGCTGTTCATGTGAAATTCGGGCTCTTAAGTGTTGTCTCCGGCCTGCCCGATTGTCCGCTGGCGAGAGTACCCTCGTCGCGTTTGTATCCATCTTGGTGCGGCTCGCTCCAGGTGTGTGAGAGTGTTGACGAGAAAGGCAGCCCAAAATATTTTCCATGGAAATGAAGTGATTACAGTTCAAAAAGAATCTTTTCGTCTTGGAAGATGAATAGTAGTGTGCATGGGTGACGGTGGTGGCCAGCCGCCTGCACTTGACCTGCCAGCTGGCAGCCGGCGGGAGTGACAACCACCCACCAACCCGGCCGGTGTAAGTGACGGGCCTTTGAACTCGCATTGCTCGCCCAATTCATGTCCAATTCACTTCAAATTGATTGCATCTTGTTCCTCCGGTCTAGAGGAGCAAAAAGATACATGACAGATGCCAAAAAACTAAGCGTGGGCCTGGCCGGGGATTGAACCCGGGACCTGTCACAACTCCGGTTAACCAAAGCTTGGCTTACGTAAGCCCGAAGCGACAATCATACCACTAGACCACCAGGCCGATTTAGCGTCTGTTGCCGTTAAAATCATCTAAGAACCTCTAGAAATGATGGAGATATCGTGGAAATAGAATTCCACGTCCCGGAATCTTTGGTGGTGATTTTGGATGCAGTTGTGGGGATGGTGGGTCCATGTATTTGAATGCACGTGGTAACTACCAGGAATGGAAATTTAAAATGATCGGAAGATAATATTTATTATTGAGATCAATATTAGAGATGTGCTAATTGGCTATCGGCTGATCGGTTTTTCTTATTTTTGTCGTTTTTCTTGATTTGGTTGTCGCTGATTTCGTGCAAGTCGTTGTGACGCGGGCTTGGTGGCATCATGACACCAATAAATCTAGGTGTATACTCAAAAACTGCAACAGGCTTTACAATCTCCTTTTTCAATTATATGAGCGTCAAGAGAAATGCCTGCGCTGAGTCTCCCACTCCCACCCGGGTCTCTTTTTTTCTCGCAACGTACCCAGCAGACTGCGCCGCAGCGCGTCGGTCAGCGCAGACTGTTCATGCCCCAGGGTAGGCTGCCATTACACAATGGACATTGGTAACGTGCGCCAGCTGTGGAAAGTCGATGGCAGAAGGGCATAGGTGCTAAATATATGGTAGAATCTTGCCGGGATAGAATAACTCACAGAAAATTGCATAATATTGAAGAATGGCGCTATTTACCGAGCTACGATGACTACTACTTACACAAACCACTGTGATGCGGCGGTTGAGAGCGGGCGCTACACAGCCCTCCGAAACGACCACGGTAGTTGCTATCGCGTGCCATACGCGTGGCGCGTCCGTAGGTAGTCTTCGCCCACGAACCGAGAATGTTTGCCGCCATGGCACACTTCAGGTCTTTGAATCTTAGCCACCGACGTGCTCAGAGCATGCACTAGGTTGGTCAGCTCCGATTTTAATGCCAGCAGACGCTAAATCGGCCTGGTGGTCTATGATGGGCAGAGCCAGAGCCACACGACTGACAATTCAACCCACGAATTCTTATCGCTCGGTGTGTGTAAAACGAGGTACATTTACTACAAGCTATTGCTTAAAAACCTTGCCGCCATTCTTTTAAAAAATCATGCATTGCTCCTCTGCTCCCGAAATACTGCAGCCCTCAAACGCAAAATGCCCAATGAATCCAACATGATAAAAGCTGACATACTTGGCACTTTGCCAAGGGTAGTCCATATGTTACCATGCCTACTTCTCCACCTTCACCTCTTCTTTTGCCTTGGAGTGAAGGCGGAGATAGAACACGAGCTTCTCCTGGAATAGTTTCTCCAAAGTTTTCGCGATATCCTCTTCCGTCAACGTAGACCCAGCTTCGCTGGGCCTGCTGTTCCTCATTTCCTGCAGCGCGGTCTCGGTGGCCATGCGATGCCGTGCTGCAACCTGCTTCTCCTCTTCAATCAATTCCAAGTTGCTCTGGATCTCGACCTGGAAAATTTCCTGCTTCTTCTCGATTTTAGTTAGTGCCCGCTTCGTGTTGGCAGCATGAATGCTGGCCTTCGCAGTCTGCCCCGCACTTATGTCGCTGCAGTCTTTCAGGCACTTGGCGATATCGGTCTTGATCTTGTCCTGTCTGGCTGTGACCTTTGACATCTCCGCCTTTAGCTCCTCGAGCTCAGATTGTATGCTTTTCTGAAAAGCGGCAGTGCTGGCTTCCATATCTGTAGCGAGTTTGCTTGCGGCAGTAACGTCGCATATTTTGGTTGCTTTTGCGTCGAGATGCTTGATACGGCCTTGAACAAAATCGAGAATATCATTCGTCTCGAGACAAAATGCCTCCATCTCTTCAAAGAAGAGACGACCAGAAGGGGGCGCAGCCGTCGTGCGCCTCTCATTTTCTGCGGCAGTGTTCGAGGCTTGTCGGCAGTCTTGCCTTTTCGCTGGGGGTTGAACCTGGCCTGCTGGGCTGATTGACAGCCTGTGCTTCCGAGCTGCGGCACCTGAGTCTTTGTCCGCTTTCCCGTTCGGCGTTGCTGGCGGGTTATTAACCTTTCCTTCAGCGGCTGTTTCTTGAGTGCTGGGCTGGAGATTTCTCTGCTCGGAAGCGTCTTCTCCAGGCGCGTCTCTGCCTGGGTCTTTGTCGACGGTGGGAAGTTTTTCGAGGTTCAATTCTTTGACAAATTCGTAGAGATCCCAGGTGTTTAGGTCATCCAGTTGATTGTCTGTGTTGAAGCTCGAGGAGCCAGCGAGGGTGGATTCATTGTTTCCCATTTGCGCTGTGTTCGGATCCGGAGCGGCAAACTCCGACGAGCCTGATGTGGAAGATGCACAGGCGAAAACGATGGTATCATCGCAACCTTTGCTCAATTCACCTGCATCAGGAAGTTCCAGGCTGCCGAGGTTTGTCTCGTGGTAGCTCTTGTATTTGTCAAAGCACGCCTGACGCCGAACGCCCACAGCCGAGACTGCTTTCGCAAGTCTGAGAAACATCGGAGCTGTCGACGGCGGCTTGAAAAACATAGTAGCCATGACCGCCCATCTCGCAAAGGTGATGTTGCGCCGAACCCAATGTTTATTCGAATAGTGAAACATCTGACGGTAGATCTTGTGAGCAGTGATGGTGACTTCGCCCTCGTACTCGGCGTGTTCCATCATGCGACAGAATTCAAGCTGCTCCTCTCTCGACAAAGAACATGCATAGGTCTGATAAATGCGCACAAGTTTAGAAACGAGCTCCTTATACCGGATTTTGCTCTGGTATGTGTTGATATGCAGGGGAATCGGCGGAATATAACCGTCGGACTTGGTTATGGAGGACTCCATGGTGGTGATGTAAAAAGGAGCAAATCCTAGGCGAAGCCGCTAGAGAAGGTATTCCTAGTCTTCTCGTAAGTAATTTGGAACATAGAACAGTCTCAGAGATCGTAAAGCAGACAAAAAGGCCAGGGCGTCATGAGCACAAGAAAATCACAAACCAGGCCGATCAACAGATAAAATCAGGAAAATTCCGAGAAAAGTATGCAGAAAGAAATAAAAACAACACAGAGAAAGAAAAACACAAGCACTCACGTAAGAACAGAGCTATATCGAAAATATAAACCAAAAACTTTTCGGTGCTCAGCTTCTGGTTGACATCGGATGTGATGGCATGCTGATGAGGCTGGTGATGTGTAAAGTAAGGATGAATGTAAAGTGACGCAGGTGGGCTTCTGACTAAAATTTTTCGGATGCAAACAGAAGCTGCCGGTGAAAGAGACCACGTACGTGCGGATTGACGAGTACTTAAATGTCATCAACATTCACAGCATCGCCCGCAAGCTGTCAGGCGATGGCTACAGTCACTGCAGAACAGCCGGACCAAGGGATACTTCGACACAATAATGATACAGGTAGCAAAAAAAAATAAAAAATTAATAAATACACGTCTCAACAGAAATCATGCCTACATGAGGGATCTGGTATGCTTGTCCAATCTATATCCTCATTCCCATCTCCTTTCCCTCTGTCGCCCGTCGCCCCCACTACCATTGTGCAGTGCATCATCGGCACTGGCGTCTCCAGCCTCCAAGGCAATCAAGTTTCCTCCAGTTACAACCCAGTATGTCTCTCACTGGACTGTAGTAATGTATTTGCCTGTCGCAGCAAAATTCTATGCTGTGCTCTCCTCAATCGCTCCTCAATTTTCTCTATACTGCACTCTTCGACTGCCTTCTGGGCCTGTGCCAGGCAAGCTTCCGCCTGCTCAAGCACCTTCTTGCTATCCTCGCCAAGCCTTCTCTGAGAAGCTGCGGCTATTTTCCTATGTCGTTCGATGGCCGAATTTTGCTTCTCATCCAGGGTTTTGATATCCTCTCTCAAAGATTTGAAGTCAGCTTTGGTGGAGGCTAGCTCCGACTGAGCGGCTTTTCTGCCACTTTCGGCCTTCTTTTCGTTGGCCTTGAGAGCGGCAATATCGGCCTGCCCTTGGTGGATGGCACTTTTCGCTATAGTCAGGTCTGACCAGATCAGTTCAACGCTATCTTGTAATTTTTGCAGCTCTGGATTTCGTTCATCGACACCATCTCTGACTCGCTGTAAAGTGTCCACCTTCTTTTCCAGGCTACGTAATTCCTGTGCATGTTGAGCGTTCAGCTCGTACACTTGCTGAAGATGCCGAGCTTCGACTTCGGCGCGCACTCTCGTCTCAATTTCGGAATACATCTCCGTTTGAAGCTCAGCTCGTAATTGAGCTTGACATTCTTGCAAATAGTCAAGCGCATCTTGTTGAAATCGGTAGAATTGTTTCCGCACTTTGGTAGAGATGGCTTCCACTACAAATTCCGAATCCCGCGCTCCAAGCTCGGACGGAAAACTTTCTGACGAACCAGTGTCACGCTGACGAGCTTCAGGATCCAAATCGACTGCTGCCTTCTTTGAGGCTCGCTTTTCTGCTGGCTCTTCCTCACGAGAGGGCTTGCGCTTTTGAGAGACTGTATTCTACCCAGCCTTTTCATCTGAAGCCGCGCTCGCGCTCTTTTCTAGGACCGGGGATTTTGCTGTTGTCGCTCTTTGACCGGGAGTTTGTAGTAGTGAATTAAACGGGACATTGGTAGTTTGTGCTGCAGCACCAGTTCTCTGGACGGCGGGCTGTGCCTGTCGAGAGGCTAGTCCGTTTGCTGTCGAGAATTGGATGCGATGTCTAGACCTGGAAGCCATTTCTACTACGTTAGGCAGATTAAACGTTTGAAAATGGTCTTTGTCACAGGGGTTACCACTGTGATCATTCTTGTTGCAATCTTTATAGAAATGTTTGAGGTAATTGCTGAAACATGGTTGGGGGTCAACGCCGCTCAACATGACGACTTTTGCCAACTCGACTAGCGCTTTGTCGTTGGGATATATTACAGCAAGAAAAGCCCAATTGACAAAATTAATTTGCTCAGAGTGCTATTGTTCTTTTTTGCTGTCATACATTTGCTGATATAAATGATGGGAAGCTATTTTTTCCGGGACCCCCGACTCATCGTTATTTTTGTACTTTTGCTCTCGGACCATGATGCGAAATCTCTTCTGGTCTTCTTTTGACATGTTAAATGCATAAGTTTGGTATGTCCTTATTAGCTTGTGCACAATTTCATGATCCTGCGGCGGAGTGATAAAAGTGTCGTAAGCCAGCTCCAAAGGTGGGCGGCACACCATAGAAGGATCGGCCATGATGTAAAGTAGTTCAATTTCGTTGGATACCGAGTTGAAAGTGGTGCGGTGTAGTTTAGCTTGCTAGTTTGAGGAAAAAAATCGATACAGCTTGAGAACAAATAGTGTCTAAGAAACTGTAGCCTGACAAAGAGAAAACTATCACGGCTCTGCGTGGACAGAAAGAAGAAAGGGACAGAAAACCAAAAAATGTCATTCAAAGATTTTTGTGGGCAAAATGTACCCACAAATCCTAGCTCTTTGCAAACGAGCTCGCAGAGTTTTATTTTGCAGTGTTTGCTGTTGGGCTCACCTGATGACTGCTTTCCGCGTCTGGGAAGAATTAGCATGACACTCAATGAGACGACAAACGGCGACCGATATACAGCAACTACAGCTGGAAACATACTGGACAGTAGGGAAAGCGAGCCAATTGTAGTTATATTCCGTAGTTGAATGCAGAGGAGACATTGATGACTCCTTGACCGACTACTATGTTCGATGGCCGCTCTGGTTGGCAAAGCTGGCTGCTGGTGGGACCTGTCGGGACAATAACAACAAAATTGATACTGGATACGTGATGGTGGAATATTTGGATTCTTCGCCAGCCTGTAACTTGAGTTTCCGAGATGATGATCAAGTCCGCGGCTGGGGACTGGCCACGTTGGCAGCGTGGACAGTTGCGCAAGGCCTGGTCGGCCCGACGCACGACGGGGGGCTAGTTTGAAGCCTGCCTGGCCCGCCGGACGCGGATAAAAACCTGTCAAGCAGCTTGGTGGTTCCTTGTTGTAGAAATTTGGTACCGTCAATGTAAACTTGTCACCGTTGCTTTTTGCGAACTCTTGTCTTTGATTTAACCGCAGAAATTGTAAGGCTTCAAAAATGACTTGGATCGTGGATCGATGTAGTCGTATGCATGTCGGTACACCGGGATCGTATTGTCATTCAATTGTCCTTTCGAAGAGAAGAAGAGAGTGCGATATGGTATGGTAAGGGCCTCGAGCAGACCGGATTGCTGTCGGCGGAAACTAACACGTCTTGCCACGTCACGACACAGGGCAAGGCCGTCCCCTTGCGAGGAGGGCGTCGGGCCTGACAGTTCGGCGACAAGGGTCGCGTCCGGGGTTTATAATTGACTAGTCCTCAGTCAACTCGGGTTTCTTGCAACTTCTGGCTTTAAGATCGTCTGTGGCGCCGTTAGTCCGTTGTCTGGTGTGATGCGAGAGAGCTTCTTACTAAAGACAGCACTGATGGTCGGGCTTGTCGAACAGACTACCGGGCGAGAATCAGGCTATACGCAACAGACTTGGTGGTGACTCGGGTATTGAGACTTCGAGAATCCAAATGGTCCAAATGCTGGTGAGATGTCAGTGGGCGGACTCATATGACGGCTGGGTGGACTCACTCAGAGCGGGACGTCCTGCCACCAAGAGAACGGGCGACTGCAAGAATCCAGACGAAATTCCAATCTGAGCAGCGCTGTGAAAAGGGCTCATAACTTGAAAAAAAGTAGCAAGCAACAGTCTCGCGCTCACCACTATGGTTGAGGTTGAAAGTGCGAAGCAAATGGCGAAATGAACGAGGGTAAGTTCATCGTGATCGCAGAATGGTAACTGAATCGAAAAGAAAAGCTTTTTAAAAAAGATTGAAACCCCTAGCGGACCGGATCGCTAAGGAACAACTACCATGCTCGAGAACCGCACGGCGCGAAGAGGTTCCCCGACTCCAAGGAAGGGGACAGCTACATCGCAAGCTTGGTTTCGAGGGTCTCATGGCCGGAGGGCAAAAAGAAATTTCTTGGTCGATTAGGACCATTCGCGATGCGCAATAAACCAAGCTGATTGCCAAATATCGACCAGGAACAAATGTCCGAGGCCAAGATTCGGGAAGATTGCCACAGTCTCGGAGACATCATTCCGCAATGCTGCATTGATGGGCGGGAGCGACGGAACGGCTCAGGACCGCAGGAGAAAAGTGAGGGCAACGTCTGGTTAAAGCCCTGGGACCCTGCTACCGAAACCGTAAGTGGATGGCTGCAAGGCCCCATGGATTGCTGTCTCAACTTGTTAGTGACTAGATTTCTGGCTTTGCCAGATCAATAACGTACGTTGTCGTCGTGTTCTTTTTCCCTCTTCACCAAAGAGCAATATAAAACCGCACCGCTAGAAATAGGGAGGTTGACCGAATGAGGGATTATGAAAAAGAAGAGGCAAAACAGTGCGACTTGCCTCCCACTGACACAAGTGTTTGCCAGCTGGCAGCTGTTGGCGCTGGAGCCCCGCCGGCTGGCCAGGCAACTGGGTGGCTGGTTACACAAAGTTTCAGATGTAATTAACTTAGCAAAAGTACAGCTCAAGCTACATGTGTTTCCGTGTTGTCCGTCTCCTGTCACAACGTGTCCTCCAGGTTGACAGTGTTGAAGTGTGGCTGTGCGGGCACTGAGACACTGGGAGGCATCATTACCGGGTAGCTAGAGAAAATGCACTAAGTAACTATTTACATGCTTCGAAACTATGTAACATACGGTTCTAAATCTGGCAAATCTGGCACGCGAATGTACTGGTGTGGTGTCATCGCATTACCCGTAGGTATGGCTCGCCTATCTCCTCACTCGTTGTCGATACACCCACTGTGCACGAGAAGAGCTCTACGGATGGATCTAAACTATCATCTACAACGACAAACGAAATTATGGGCCATTTTACCTTGATTGTCAAGCCACTGAAGGAGACGCCAGTGTTTTGAAAGCGGAGCGGAAACATGTGAATTCGCAATCAACGACCTGTATGCAAACCGACCGCCTTCAACAAATAAAATTTGGGGTAGTTGCTTATAAAACAATCACATAACCAGTTACAGTGAGACCGATTTGCGATGATCTGATTATTCCTGTGAGTATTGGATGACGAACTTCTGCATGGCCTCGGGGCATCAACAAACATTGACAGCAGCTTACGCTACTTAGGGACAGCAACACGCGAACATGGCCGCAGCCATCCCTCCAATTGCTGCATTCGGTGTTTCAGACGTTGATGTCAGTGCAAATTCCGAACATTTGGAGACGATAACGCGTTACGTTCAAATTTATCAAACGTTTGCCTATGCGCTTTCGAGTCACGACCAGACGCTCTTCATTCGCATGGTGAAGGTTCAAAAATGTTTTATGAATGCAAACAAGCAGTCTGGAAAAACCATTACCGTCAACAAAATATATCGAAAAATTCGACCAAGAGATACATCAAGACCATGGAATGAGGAAAACATTCGACTCGTTTACTGGTTGCTGCTGTGCGCATCCACGACGAAACGCATACTCCTTGAAAGACCTGCCCATCTGATGCAGCAAAAAGGTGTAACCGACCCTGTACCAAATATTGCTGAATATAAAAAGCATCATACAACGGGTCTCACAGACTATATTCTGCCGAAAATCCCAGAAATTGCCGCAGGTTGGAATAAAGAACCCCTCTTGAAAAGGCCAACCCCTGGACAAGAACAAGGCGCAGAGGCAGGGGAAGTCAAAGAGGAAGCATGCGATACAGATGGAGAGAAAATGAAGGCGATTTCCGAGGTAGACCAGAAACGACAAGATGCGGCCCAATGTCGCCAGGCAGAGGAAGAGGCCAGGAAAACGGCGGAGCAGCAGAAGACAGAAGAAACAGAACGGCAAGAAAGCGAAAGAAAGGCAGCCGAGAAGCAAAAAGCAGAGGAAGAAGCAAAAAAAGCAGCCGAAACAACCCGAAAGCAAGAAGAGGAGAGGAAGGAGGCCGAGAAACGCAAGGCGGAGGGAGATGCCAAAGAGTTGGCTGAGGAAGCCCAGCGTCAAGAAGACGAGAGGAAAGCAGCCCAGCAGCGCAAGGCTGAGGAAGCCCTGAATTTACGCGATGCTCAATTCGCTCAATTCCGTGCTGATGTGCTAAAAGCAAAGGAACAAGCCAGAAAGTTCAATGAACTACCCCGAAAACAAAATCACAATGGCGAGCAGAGACAGTCCAAGATTGAAACAAAAGTTTCCAGCAACGGCAGCACTGGGGTATTGCAAGACAGTTTGCCGATGAGAGCATTCAAGCGAGTGATGAGTTGGGGAGGCTATTTTGCAGCGAAAAGCGATTCGGAAGCATTGTTGCCCGCTGCCAATTCAGAAACCGAGAGCCCAGTGCGGCTTGTCCAGCTTCCACAGCCGATTGACGCGTGGGCTTACCATACGCCGAATGCTCCCATCCATCGCCTCAGCCCCCGCAGCTCCGAAAGCAACATCGATGAACATTCCGCTGCTGCATTGCGTCGAGAGCTTGTTTATGCCTTCAATGATGAAAATAAGGCACGCAAGCGGACGCACGCGGCTTTTACCAACTTTATGGCGTTTCATCAAAACCGCGAAAACAAACGCGCGAAGCAGTTTCATTCACACACCCCAACACTTTCCGAGCTGCCTGGTAATATTGCATTGGAGCTGCAGCAGGAAAGCAAACGCATCAAAAACGACATTCGCAAAGAACTTGAAGCAGAGCTCAAGATACTCGAGGCGGACAAGTCCAGGGGCACGGATGCTTCCGTCGGGGATAGAGTCGAGGCAGAGTTTAACAGGAGGCTGCCCGCTTTGATGGAAACGATGACTAAAGAGCTTGAGGACAAATGGAAGGCGCGAATGAAGGAGAAAATAATGCATACGCTGTAAAAACTTTGATTTCAATTGTCAAACACAATCGATGGCAGCGGGACACGGCTATTGAGCGAGATGAGTCGGATAGTGACAGCATCAGAATGGACTTGGCTTGTCCAAATCTAGCAAGTTTGGCATTGTACCAGTCAGGAACGAGTACGGGGTTTTTCTTTCTGTTTTGTATTTGGAATTTTTTGATACTTGCTTATAGTTTCCGCAGTCTCTTTAAAAGATCTCATCTCTCCCATTACCATTGAATTTCTGGTCCATCGTATCCTGTTTTACCTCCCACTCATGCCCAGCAACACCTGACTGTTTGGTTGGCGACGTGTGGTGGAGCACGCCGCGTACCGAGCCCAGATCTGGCCCGCAGCGCGGCCGGGCGTGGACGGTTGGACGGACAGACCAGTGACAGCCGAGGAAGAGCTTGCGACGGACGGCCGGAGATGGCACCATGGGGGTCTACCTTTGGCAGGGCATGCAGCGGGCGCAACGTGGCACCGGGGGGGGGGGGGGGGGGGGGTCGAATTATGAGAGCAAATAAACATGATATTTATAGATTCGTGTGTAATTTCCTCGTAAACCCACGCCGTTGAACTGGTTCCCAGCAAGACGTTGTGCTGCAGTTGTCGTGGCACATGTACATTCTGCCATGACAAGCCCATGCCCCAGTAAAAGTTCTCACACGCCTCTAGCTTCCCACCGCTCCCCCAGAGCCCACTCAGTTAAGAACTTCTGCCTCAGCAAGACAGGCTCATGTCAGCACAGAATGTGTGCATTCATCTTGCGCATGTCCGCTATTTACCGCTAACAATGCACAATCAAGCCTCGAATCTACCAATTCCCTGCATGCAGCTATTTTCCTCAGCATCATGGCAAGCCACATTCGACAAGTTTTCATCAATACCACTTGCATCTTTCATTTTACCATACGCCTCTATCCACAGAGGGTCAACCCCCCCGCGCGCCGTACTTTAGCCAGCACACCCACTGGCCCCTGTGGGGCCGCCCTCTTCAGCCCAACACGCCCCCCCAGGCTTGCCAGTGCCAGCCATTCGGTACCCGCTGGCTCGCCTGTCCACTGCCGAAATTCCCTTGAATCAGTTGACAACCTCCACAGTGACGCCCATGGCAGGTCACCTATTTGCTGGTACACGGGCCAAAAAGGTACTTTCCTCCAGTACTGATGCTCGTGGTGCAGACCCCCCATCTTCGCAACGTTCTGCATATCCCATCAGGTACGCATCCACTCTCCCGATGAACCCATGCTCCCACGTCACGCTCGGCACCGCAGTCAACCCTGGTCAAGACACGATTTCAATGTACAGCATACTTTTTTTTTGGTGTGTGTGTGTCATGGTACAAGACTCCTGCTTCTTCCTCTTCTACTATACAAAACAACCAGACAAAGCCAAAAAACGCCCACGCAAAGCTATGTAGATGATACAAATCAACCTGCTTCGTGTCTTCCCAAACATAGAGAGACCGAAAAAAAAAGAATACAAATGAACATGAAAGGATTGAATAGTTGCCTCAAGCAACTCGCCCCCTGGTCCCAGAGCCCTCCCGCTAAGCCGACTCGCTGGCCTTTTCCGGCTTGGGGCTGTTGACAATCACCTGCCGCAGCACCTTCAGTTTCTCTTCTGTCACACGAATCGCCTCCTGCACCTCGCGTGCATCCATTCGCGACTCACGCACCCTCTCCTGCATTGTGCGCGGCTCAACCGCGCGCTTCCTAATGCCGTGGCTGTCCGAGCCCACCTGGCCGAGGCCCGTTCGTTCCTCAAGCCATTCCCACAGCTCGCTCTCTTCTCGACGCCACATCTCCTCGTATGCAGCGAGCCTCAACGGACCATACATGTCCATCAGCTCGCCTCGTCCACCCGCCCCGGCGCCAAACCCGCCTGCAGGTTTGCTGGGTGAAAACCCGAAGCCGAACCACGACGCGACTAGCAGTCCTACAAGCAGTCCGTACATGACGTTGCCCGTCAGGATAGGCTTGAGAATGTCCAAGATCGGCTCCAGAATGCCGCGAACTGGCTCCAGCGGGCCCCAGTTGACTTTGGATGCCTCGATCTTCTTGGCAGAAACATTCGAGGATTCGTTGGCCGTGAGACTGGCTCGGCCCTTCTTGCCCTTCTTCTTCCCCTTGCCGCCGTTGGTGAGCGTGTTGGACCGACCTCTCGTCGTCGTCGCCGCCTTGGCCGAAGCAAATAGCTCCTCACAGAATTTGGCCTGGCCGTCGTTCACATTCTTCTCGATAGGGCCCTTGATCCAACTCTTGCCAGTCCATTCTGTCGTGTAGTTGACCTGAATCCTTGTCGAGTTGTTCTCAGCCCAGGTCAAGCAGTATCTGGTCTTGACCGTGAACAGAGTGCCAGAAGGAACCTCAGGCGTCCGTGTCGAGTGGGTGAGCGTGATGGACTTTTCAAAATCGAGACTCTCCAAGGTTTCCGTAACCAAGCATTTCGTCTGTTTCGGGCCCAGGGATGCGTATAGTGGTTTGATGTATGACCAATTTCTCGAGTTGTTGTCCATTGTCAGACCCTTCTTGTCGTCGACTGTCACTTCTAGACATTTCTGATCCTCCAAGAACCATTTCGTCATCCAAGTCGCAGATGCTGCACCAAAGAGCAAGTTGTAGACTTTACCCAGTGGAGCGGGGATGATGTCGTCGCCGACCGTCTTGTCGTAGTGTGCGTTGGTGTCGGTGCACTCGGTTGGTGCATGTGTCGCTGGGCCGGGGAAGTCACCTCCAGTTGAGGGTGATGTTGGACTGTCTTTGGCGCCGTCCGCTGATGCACCATTGAGTGTTGTCATTGTGGAAACTTTGCGGCTCACGGCCTTTTCATTGTCTGCATCTGCCCCGGCACTAACATCTGTTAGCTGCGTGTCAACGAAATCGCCGTGCTCCTCTTCGTCGTAAAATTCATCGTCATCGTCGCTGTCATCTTCAGACTCCGAGCCCATAGGAGACTCATTCTCTAGACCAAGACCCTGAGGCTCATCGTCCACCTTTTCTGTCTTGTCGCCGCCCGTTCCTTCAAGCTGCACACCGTTGAGCGAGCTCTTGAGCGTAGGATGACCCAGTTTCCAGATGTTGACTATCAGGTCGTAGGTGGCATCTCTGCTTGTGAAACTTGCGAAAATGTGTTTGGCGTGCAGAGTTGAAATCATCAGACCGTTCTTGAACACCAGAGCCGTGCTTCGCTTCTCAACCGATACAATCTCGTCAAAGCTCATAACGAGTGTGGTCGTCCATCCAAGGATGTTGCTGCTGAAGCAGAGGTGACCTTCGGAGACGTACAGACGGCCGTGGGCTAGAATTTCTCGCTGTAGAGCACAGCTGTAATCCTCGATGAGGTAGTCATCATCGGGGACGCTTTTGAAGAACGAGTGAAAATCACGATTTCTCTTCTTGCTGGCGATGGCGAACCCAGTGAGCTTCGGAGCTCCCAAGGTAGGTGTTGGCTGCAACGGTACGCCGGTAGGGGCACCAATTGTCGCACCGGTAGTCACGGAGCTGCCCCTCTTCCTATGTGGTTTAAATGCACTGCGGACACTCGAGCTTCTGTTGGGAGTGGCAATATCGGTCTGCGATTGTGCGAGGTCGTCACCGTTGGTCGATTCAATTACCGACCGTGGCCTACTGACCGGCTCGTCACTTGGTAGATCGCTATGCGGCTCGACCGGCGCGGATTCGGACCTCGCTCGCGTGTCGACAACATCGGGGAATCTGGCGCTGGCAGGGCTGGCAGCGTTGCTGGGGGCTTCTGACAGGCCAAGCTGGCTCAAGCTTAGCTCTCCCGTGCCGAGGGTCTGGATGGCGGAACTTCGCTGCGCGGTTCGTGCTTGCGGCTGTGCGTCGTCGTCTTTGATTTGTTGTGGAGCCATGCTTTTGTCGTCCTCTAGCTGGTCCACTGCTTCAAGGCTAGCTGACTTGGAGCTTCCTGCTTTATTCTTTTGCCCGCCGATGCCAATACCAGTGCCAGGAATGTTGTTACTCAGAGTTGTAGCGGCACTCTGCGCAGCAGATATGACCGAAGAGAAGAAGCCGGTTGCGCTCGGCGTGATGGCGCCGCTCTCCGCCTCGGGGCCGGGCGACAGCGGTGCGGATGTGATGTTGGACAGTTTGCTCGGGCCAATGGCAGCTCCTCCCGATTTGCTTCTCCTGTGAATGTTCATATTTCGTGTAGGCGATCCCGTTTCAGCAGGGCTTTTGGCTGCCGACGAGGAACGCTTGTCGGGCGATGAGGCTGGGCCGTCGCTGAAGCCGAGGCCAGCGTCGGTTGGCGTGGGTGGCGTGTTGACGATGACGGGCCCGGGCTTGTCGCCGTTGGGAGGCGTCCGGGGCACGTCAACCTCTATCTTGGGCGTCTTGCCCCGCGTGTCCCGGTCGACAACGGCCAGCTTGGCGGGGACTGGCAGGTCTGGGAACTTGATTGACGACGCAGCGTCTTGGGCGTCTGCCTTTTCGTTCTTGCCGCTCCTCCGCCAGGGGCTGCGGCTGTTTCGCGACGAGGGCCGAATTCTGGGCGGTGAGTCGAGGTGAGCAGCCTGCACGGCGGGAGAGGAAGTCGTGAGATAGCCAACCTGCGACGGGTGGTTGGAGGGAATTGGCCGCACCGGTTGCGACCGAGACGACGGGCGCAAGCTGCAGAGACAATGTTAGGAAACGCAGGAGCTAGGGTCCACTGCAAGGATGGCGATGCGTCAAGGAGCACATTGGAAGATGAGAGCGCGGCGGAAGATGAAGAGGTGCGTAAAATATCAAGGAAATTGGCAAGCGGTGTTTTGAGGAGGGGTCAGAGGCATTGCGTTGCCCATGTCAGAAGCTGGCGTAATCATAGACCGAACCGGCCGAGCAGTACGAGAGGCCAGGCAAGCAGGCAAGCAGGCTCTCGGGGCGGGGGTTCGCTCGTCGGTCTGGGCCACCCAAGTTTTGTTGCAGGCAACTAATAACTAGTGTAGTCGCAACCAGGAACGAGCTAGGCCAGCGCCGCCTCAAGACCTCGTCTATGGAAGTGCAACAAGCCACTGCTCCCTGCGCGCGCCCCTCCCAAAAGCAAGGCGCGGCGGAGATGAACATCAAAGCAAACCAAGGCATGCAATAAAAGAACAAGTAAAGGAAGAAGCGACTTACGATTCTCCACTGCGGTTTGCATCCGCGCTTGATTCGTACGAGGCAAGGCTCCCGTCGTCGGCATCGTCCGTGTACTCGCGGTCGTCGTCCTGGTCGTCAACGTACAGCGACAGGTTGCCGCTAGAGGACGGCCGGTCCGTGGTCGCATCATCGCCGGCTTCTCCGTCGCGCGTCTTGGTCTTCTTGCTGCTGCGTTGCTTGCGTCGCGCCGAAAGCGACTTGGACAGCAGCTTGCCCAGTCCGTTTTGGCTCTCCATTGCTGGAGTGCGCCTCGTAGGAATACGGAATATGAGATGTTTGTGAGAGAGAAGTTGCCCGTTTGAGCTTCCCCTAGCTCTGCGTTGCAGAAATGACAACCATCGCCTCCTGGCAAGGGTGGCTGCTATTTTACTGGCGGCCCCTGCTGCCTTGCACGCTATGGTGGGGAGGATTGGATGATGCGGCTGCTACTAATACAACCTAAAACCGCTGCCAATTTGTCCCTCGAGTCCGTCCCCTCCACTTTGCGCCTGTTGGTTAATCAGAAAAAGACCCCTATTGACATGCCCAAGATTGTTTTCACGGCTTCACAATTTTGGATTGATCTTTCCAACGGCAATAATAAACGTTTCAGTCATTAAAAACAACTATACGGCCACCATTTAGCTTCGTGCCGTCATCATTACCCACACCACTACTGAGTGCTACCTACACTATCCCGCAAATCCGGCGCCACCACCGCCACACCACACTCTGAACTAATCAATATCGTCATGGCTTCATTATTTAGCTAAAATAGACCCATACTCGTTATGGGACAAAGGTCGTAGCAAAGTTGTTCATCCCGCAAACAATTTCGTAGCAAGTATATCCACCATACGCTAATAGTGTCCTTCACATTTCTTCATCCGAGTCAAACGACTCGTCATCTTCGTCGTCTTCATCATCGTCATCGTCATCATCCATCAAGAAATCAAGAAATGATGCCCCTGGATGCGATTCACCGCAGCAAGGGCAGAGGTTGCTCTCAGTGTCGGTGTCTGTGCCGTCAATCTCGTAGCCGCTGAATCTCGAGAACTCGGTCCACTGTCGATCGTCGCTATCTCGTGAAATTGGGACCCGTTTCCAAATCACAGTGCCATCAAGTCTTGCTGACACGGGATGACCCTTTTCCTCCGGAGCAGGAGGCAGAATTCCGAGTTTTGGCCTATGCCAACCACTTAACGGACTCTCGTGGTCGTTATGTGGATCATCCATCTCCTCGTCGTCGCTTTCCGACGACTTCCATGCGCGAATAATTCTTGCGCACCACTTGCTTCCGGACAGCTCTTGCAAGTGCTTCTTGTGGGCGACAAAGGCGGCGGGGCCATCGAGATAGAGGCCTTCATCTTTGAGCATCCCGCTCAGTTCTGCCGACGCCTTCATTCCGGCATCATCAAACGGCATACCCGTAACTTGCAACTCGTTGAGTGTGCAGCCCAGTTCATGTGATGTGATTCCATGCAGCTCAGATCCCGAAAATGGAACGAGCTCATCAGAAAAGTTGACCAGATCGAGGCGGAGAGCCGTCAAATTTGGCAAAAGCTTTGCACGCGGCTTGGTTTTATCACGGTGGGTAGGGTCGTATGGAGCTCGGAGTGCAGCAAGAAAATCTACTATCTGGCTCCATGTATAGCATCGAAAGCCACCCCGAACCAAGAGAGATTCTCGAGGCCGCATGTAGACACGCAGTGGCTGATCTTTCTTCAGATCAGTATGATAGCTCGAGTCGAGCTTGTGGCGACGGCGCTGATCATCGTAATACCGCGCAATTACACGTAAAGTAATGCTTTGAATAGGGTGACGAAATTGAGCGTTGAGCTCGCCGAAATTCCGAAGCGATTGAGGCGAGGTGAAGGCGAATCGATTGCATTCCCACAGATACTTGGTACCCTCTGCGTGCATGGCGCTGCAGGTAGCCAGAAAGTGGATAGCAATTTGATTGCCTCTTTCCTTCTCGACATCGGAAATGTTTTCTGGTCTCAATGTTGACAGCGGATCAATGATCGGGTGAGGGCTTGTCATTGCAAACTTGAGAACGCGGAGCAAAACCTCTGTGGGAAGCCGAAGTCCGGCGGCATCACTCCCGGCGTGAGATGACCGAGTCTTGCGTCGTCCCGGCTCTACAGAAGACAGGTGAGCCTGTGATACTGAAGACCAAGGAATGTTATGCTGCCGGAGTAGTTTCTTGAGGCGTTGGTTTTCTTGGGCAAGGGCGCGGTTTGATCGGTGAAGTGGTGAATTGTACAGCGCCTCTGCCTGATCGTCCTTGTCACGGCACTCCCAAGGAATTACATTCTGGCTCTGTTAGCGAGGCCTGTTTGAAGGAATAGAGAAGTAGACTCACTGCATTCATGATGGAAGATGTAGCTGGCGTGGTATGCCAGAGAGCCTGCTGACGAAGAGTTGAGAAGATGAATGGGGAAAATTATAAGTAAGATGAGAAATTAAAGAAGGTATAAATTCAAAACTCGTGAAAATTTGGTCAAGCAAACGGCGGGAAGATGTCAAGCGGAAAATATCTCAGGCGCCTGGGTTTCCGGACCGCTGATGACCTTGCCAAACAGGGCGGGGCAATGCTGGATCCTGGCGGGAAGGTAATCGAGATTAAATGCGACAGCGTTCAAGTGAATGCTTCAAGTGTGATCCAGAATCAGGATGGCGGTCTGCCTGTCGTCCAGAGCGGCAGCATACACCTTGGTGAATGCGTATATCTGCAGGTGGCTATCCGCTGTTGGGTTGGCTCAACAAAAGCCGAAAGGGCACGCCGGCGTTTGGCGATGCAATGAGATGGCTGCACTGGCTCGAGAAAACGATTTGGCGAAGGCGGAAAATGTGCGTTTGAAGGAGTACGTTGGCTCTGGGCCAGGGCTGGGTGGTGAGCGGATAATGCACCTGGTATTAAACGGCGCGCGCCGTTTGCTCTTGCCTTTATGCAATCGCCTGGCAGCTGGCGGGGAGTGCTTTCGTCGAGGCTCGCAGCTGGCAACAGCCCAATCACCTGACGCTGCGCTGTGATGGCGCACTGTACGGGCGCAGCTGTACCCACGTTGCTGGCACATTAGTCCTGCATGTTTTGCGGGAAATTTTCTTCCCCAAGTGAATTAAATGGAAGAATCTCTATCAAACTGATGGGCTCAGTGTGAGCGTACATTCGTCGCAGATCATGGGCAGGACCTCCGTTTAACGTTAAGTTATAAAATTGGAGCTGCTCACTCTGCTGTCGCATCACCAGCCCACTGCTGGGTGATTCTTCGTCCTCTGTTATAAGCCGAGTCTGCAGACCAAACAACTTTCTCATCATTGTAGACGAACAGAGTATCTACTGTTTTCCGTATTCCTCCTTCCATATTCTGTCCCACTTCTCCTTGTCAACGGCAAAGTGGCGCACAAAGTCATTCTCCAGCTCATGTGCTCTTCTGCCCAACAGGACCAGGCTGTGAAGCGGCGGCCCAAACTCCTCATCCTGTGAGCACAGCTCTTCCAGCGTACCGGCAATGAACTTTTCCGTCTTGCCACCGACGCGAGCTGCGCCGATAGCTAGCGAGTTACGGCTATACACACCTTCATTGCGTTCCTCCTCCACCTCAATCATTTGCTGAGCGCATTGACCAACGGTCATGTAACGAGGAGGCTCAAAGATCATTCGACCGCGCGCAAGGTTCTCCCAACTTTGTTCCTTGACCTTGATGTCGACCAAAACGAGCGTATGAAGACCAATTTGTCGGTTTTCCTTTATTCTGTCGTAGAATGATGCAGGTCTCCAATTGTCCGTGAAGAAGACCATGGACACGGTCTGACCAAAGTTATAAAGCTGGAGGCCACATGCGCCGATGCCAGACATGATGGAAGCGTTTGGCACCGTTCGTACGGGTATATTCAGTTCGCGGGCCCGGAGAACGAGATCGGTATGAGTTGTCGCGCTGCGGCTGTTAGCACTGGAGACAATTTGAAGAGAAGCGCACCAACCCAAAGGGATCTCCAACAACCAGGAATGCTACATCCTCCTCTTGCGCATTGCGCAAAATCTCATCGCTGTTGGACTCGACCATTTCGCGGTCGGCAATCGTAATGGAGCGGTCATAGTATTTTTCCTGTCCTAGTCAGAAAGCTGTATACCGATTGTGCTGTCAAGACATACCAGGACGGCCTGGTCAACCAGAAGGATGCTCGTGTATGCCTCCAGATAGACGCGCGAGGCCTTCTTGACAACCTCGAGACCCTTGACAGTGATGTCTGTCTCGTCAGACAGCCCGAGGCCGACCAAGTACAACATTTTCGCTCAATGACAATCGAAACAATTTTTTTTGTCAATGTCAAAATGCCCCGCGGCGGGGCAGGAGGCCTGAAGGATGTCGGCGACACTAGCGCCGACATTCTTTTTACTGGGTCGCACCGCTGAATCAAAATACTCGGAGCTTTCACCAGCTGCCGCTGTCCATTCGCAAACCCATCGCGACAACCTCGACAGGTCTCCAACCACCATCATGTCGAACCCGAAGAATGGCAGCGCGTATGGTGCGCCAGCAGGCGACACCGATTTCCGAAAGACGTGGGATCTTGATGAATACGCGGCAAAAGCCAAAGAGCGCGAAGCCAAGGAAAAAGAAGAGGCAAAGGCGCGATACGAAGCCAAGTTGGCTGGCAAGAAATACTACAAGCCCATGACAGGTGACGAGACCTATACTTCCGCGCGCAGAAATGTCATGGATTTCTCCGGCCAGGTGGGAAAGACACAATTGGTTGGTGCCGGCGCGGGCGTCGGCAAACGTGGTCGTGGCGCGGGATTCTACTGCGAAGCTTGCGACCTGACGTTCAAGGACAATCTTCAGGTGCGCGTTCCCAATCCCGGTATTGTTGGTATTCGCTGACAAAAAGTAGTACATTGAACATCTCAATACGACGCAGCATCTTCTGAATGCGGGCCAGACGACCGAAGTTCGACGCGCCACAGTGGAAGACGTGCGAGATAGAATCACTTTTTATGTCCAGAGGCGGGAGGAGCTTGAGAAAGCCAAAGTTACCAGCCTTCAAGAGCGACTACAAATACGTGAAGAAGAGAACGAAAAGGAAGCAGAAGAGAAGAGAAAGAAGCGCCGGGACGAAGCGGAGAAAAAGAGGCTGGAGAGAGAGGAGGCGGCCAAAGTTAAGGTTGAATATGGGGAAGATGTACGAATAGAAGGCGAGCATGACGAGGACGATATGATGGCTCAAATGGGGTTCACCGGATTTGGCACGTCGAAGAAGTAGAGACTGGTAGCATTTTCGGCGCAATGTTTAGCATATAGTATGATACCCTGATGTTTGCCGTAACATTATTGATAGGATACGACAAGTTCCATTTTCGGAGTGACTTTGGACTTTTGGATTACCTGAGTTCAATCTGATGATTCCTCTCGTCTTCATAATGTCCCGTGAACCTGGTTGAGATAGGCGGGTAGATCAAGGCGGCGGTTCAACGTTGCAGGACGATTGCGCAATTGGGTATCTTGTTCAAGAAAAATCTGGCCAAAGTTTGAAAGTTAAAAGACTAAACCGCAAGAATTGCAAATCGATAGCCTAAAATTCGAACTTTTGCTGCCCTTCGCCACCATGTTGCTACTAGATTGGTACGTAACAGACCGAGCTGGCCGTTCCCCACCACTTGAAATGCCCCGCGCCAGAGAGGTTCAATAAAAAGCAAATCTACTGCGCAGCCAACGATCCTGCGGCAGCACGAGCAGAACAGCCCGTCACGATCGGGCACCTGCATACACATTCGAGCTCCCCAGCCAAATACAAAGAAAACGCACCATACACACTTCCACAACATGGCCGGCCCTTCGTCAGCAGCTGCGTCCCTCCTGCGGCGCCAGCTCAAGGAAATGCAAGTCGGCAAAGACATTCCGGGGATCTCGTGCGGCCTTGTCAACGACAGCAACATGTTTGAGTGGGAAGTCATGCTGATGATTAGCGACGACTGTAAATACTACGGAAGTATGTCCCCCCCCCCTCTTTGGACTCTCCTGGGGTCGCTTGCTCCCCGTCGCCCGCGACAACGGAAACGTCTCTTTGCCTTCTCACCGATGCTAACCACCACCTTTTTCTCAAGGCGGCAACTTTCGAGCGCGCCTCGTCTTCCCGCCCAACTACCCACACATGCCGCCGTCCCTGACCTTCCAGGACCCGGTCCCGTTCCACCCCAACATTTACGAAAACGGAAAGCTGTGCATCTCGATCCTGCACCCGCCCGAGGAGGACCAGTACGGGTACGAGGCGGCGTCGGAGCGCTGGAGCCCCGTGCAGTCCCCCGAGACGATCCTGCTGAGCACCATCAGCCTGTTCCACAGCCCCAACGAGGAGAGCCCCGCCAACGTCGAGGCGGCTAGGATGCTGCGCGAGGAGAAGGAGGGTAAGCACAAGGACTTTCGCAAACGGTGCCGAAAGTGCGTGCGCGAGAGCCTGGGCGAGGATTAGGGGCGCAAACTGCCGGAGAAGACATCACTAGCCTGGAGTTTTGATTTCGTCAAAGAGTTGTGGCGTTTTTCTGTATTAGGGCTGCTTTATAGACTTGGACGGTGACTTTCGGTGGCATCCAGTGTAGCAAGGCTGCTATACTCTCATCTCTTTTGCATCATGGCAATCAGTCATAGCGTGAAGCTAGTCGAATTGATTTTGATTAAATGTGGTATACACGTCTACTATTCCTTTCCCAGACCGATGATAGGAGCAACAACGCGATCCCATTCCGCGTCCCAGCGCTGAGAGCCCTCCTTGATGGCTCCCTGCTTCAGTTTAGCGAGCTCTTCAGCACCATCAGCGGACAAGAGCCTCTTGAGGAGAATGTTAAGTCCAGAATCTGTCTCGAAACCGCAGCCGTTAACCCCTTCCTTGACGAGCTCGCCGAAACTCTCAAATTTGGAATAGGCCGCGACAGGTAGGCCTGCACCAAACATGTCGACAACCTTCATAGGCAGGTCTACACCGGAAGAGGACTTGTGCAGCGAGATACCAAGGTCCGCAGCGGCCAAGAGCTGAGCGTAGTCGCGGTTCGACAGCCAGGCAGAAACGATTTTGACGCCAGGAAGCCTGCCGCTATCCGTAAGCTCCTTGACCTTGTCCATGTACAGCTTTCTTTGAGGGCCCTTGCCGGTAATGATAGCCAGAATGGGCGACGCAGGTTCACTCTCGTCATCAACTTCGCGAGGGCCCGCGTAGGCAACAAGAGCGCTGAGCAGGATGGTGAAGTCTTCGTCAGGAGTCCACGACGTACTGCTCACAATTAGACGAACGTTGCCGTCAAGAATGTCTTGAGCTTGGTCCTTGGTCTCTGGAATGCGCATGAGGACCTCCTCACGCTCTTTGCGCGAAGTGATGGGCTGGAAAATGGCGGCCGGCCGGTCGTGCAGCGTATAGACGGGCTTTCCAAGCTTGAACTTGCCCCCCTCCAGCTGCTTGGCCATGGCCTCGGTGACGGCAAGGTTGGCGTTGCAGAGATGGCGTCCGAAGAAGAACTCATACCATCGGTACATGGCCACCAGTGGAGCATACATCTTGCCTTTTTGAGCGAGGATGGTGTGGCCGTAGTTGTGCCAGTCGATGACGACCTTGCTTCCACGCATCCAGGCAACAAACAGGGCAACGTGGAACGTTGGGATCGAGGGAGGATTCTGTCTTGATCAACAACAAATTTCAAAGCACGATTCATCACTCAGCCTTCTTACCTGGATGATGATCCATTCTGCAGCAGGGGCAGTGTACATCATTCTCTCGAAAAGAGTCCAGAACTGGTACAACACCTTGCCAGGAATCTGGATGACGAAATTCAGGTTGTTCCAAGCGAGCCACTCAGGGAGAGGATCGAGAGCATAAAGCGTGGCATTGGGGTTACCAATGAGATCAGGATGGCGAGCAGTTTCTAGCACGGGGTTAGTGAGAGGCTCACACGATTCATGACAGCGTGGTGAGCAAACCGACCTTTCAAGGCAATGATATCAACCTTCTTTCCATGCCTGGCGATACTAAGAGCATGGTACTGCATGCGCGGACTGCGTCCAATGTCTCCCAGCACTAAAATCTGGACGTGGTTGTCCTTGGGATCTTCGGCAGGCTTGAATTTGGTTGGCCAGGAGTGGCGCAGGCCGTGGACGACCCAAGAGACGAACCTCCAGCCATAGCTGACGGCAAAGACGAAAAGACCGCCTGCAATAACGGAGAGAATAAATGGAATAATCATGACGGGCGATCTGGGCGATGGCGAACGCCAATTGACAGCTCGTGGTCGCGTTGCAGGTGAGGCAAGGTGGCCAAAATTCCCAGCGCTGGTTGGCGTTTGCTAAATGGAACTGGCGTGTGGAGAGAGCCAGGCAGTGAAGGTGCTGGAGCAAGCGAATGTCGTGCCCTGTTGATCGCTGAGACCCCTGAAGCCAGAGCCTTTCTACTTGTTCGCCAGCCGCTGGTGTTAGTTCGCGACGACAGTTGACAAGAACGAAGAATTAAGCAGAAATAATTTCCGGACGCTTCAAATATGCCAAGCGATGACCTTATATTAATGTTGCCTCTTCCCAAGCCTTCTTTGAGGGTCCGTATGGCTTTCTGCAAGACTGACAAAGGAGCACGCCACCACAGCCCACCCACTGAGGTTAGTCTTGTCGCCTGCCATTTTGGGGCAAGCCGCAGGCTCTATCTCGACTGGCGGAGGCGTGCTTGAGTCTAGCTCCCAGCGCCGCGAGTAAGGACGAGGCTCCCTCTGGCCTGGGAGGCTGCTTGGGGGGCGGCCCGTTGGACCTTTTGCACACACAGAGAGGGGAGAGGCGTCTTGGCCGAGCCTGTAGCGCCGGCGCGAGCGCCAGATCCAAGCCTAGGCCCGACCAGCTGATGCCCTTGGTGGCCAGACTGGCTTTGGAGTCTTGGCATTAATTGAGCTTGACTAAAGAATTCTACGAGGCAAGACGGAGATCTGCAGCCTGTTCAAGATTGGACGTGTGAAATTGATAATTGAGGTTCCGATCCAACAAATAGGTGCTTTATCTTCTTACATAGGTAGTCAACGTTTCTATGCGCCAGTGCAGAATATTAATGGTCACGCAACAGGAACATTGATGGTAAATGCACGACAAGCTTTAGAATCGAGAAACCTGGATGGGTGTGATTCTTTTCCTGGTTGACATGGCCCAAAGTATAAGTTACTCTTGAGTAGGCCGATCGAGCTGTAGACAGAAGCAGTGGAGCTTTTATCCTTGGTCTTGAAGCTTCTCATTCTTCTCTAACCTGTTTACCTATGCTTACTGCATGTTGGTAGTGCTTTTTAGGCTCGCATACACGCAGTGTCAGAAACCAGCTGTATCTTAAACGGATGATGGATATGAAAGGGTAGGTCAAAAGAAGCACACGAAATTAAGAACCATCGAG
Source organism: Aphanocladium album (assembly GCA_029218145.1). Taxonomy (NCBI): domain Eukaryota; kingdom Fungi; phylum Ascomycota; class Sordariomycetes; order Hypocreales; genus Aphanocladium; species Aphanocladium album. Next base: position 45,168 of record JARDXD010001440.1, on the reverse strand, counting down.
GTTCTTGGGCTAGTCACTATCCTGCCACGCATGTCTCGAACGAGCCTCTGTCATCTCACATCCTGTTCTTACCAGTAGCGCCTACGGTCATGATTTCAGCCCAGCTAGCAGACTATGGGGTCCCTGACTAGCAGCACGCACCACACCAGACGGACTGTCGCTGGCAGATTGGCCCTGGCAGGGATCTCGAACCGATGCCCACCTGTAGCCAGGATGCGCCAGGGTGCGCTGTGCACCAGTGGATGGAAGAGACAGGGCATCTGGTGGCTTCCTTGCTTCCCCAGGTCGTCCAAGGTGGCATCGCGTGTCACTTGCGTACCTGGCATCTCTTGCTCGCCGCAAGTTGACGCTGATGTGGCCAAAGCAAAGGTTCGTTGCTGCATGCATTGACTTGAACTACCGTCGCCCTACCGTGTCCCACGCAAGACAGCCTAGCTGGGGAGGTCTCAAAAGCTGTCTCTCTGGAGCTGGCGAATGGTGTGGTGCTGGTAGTGTAGCCTTTTGATGAGAACCCTGACGGTCTAACGCGTGTCTATTTTCACTTTGCTTTTCAGTACGCGCTCATGCTTTCAATGAAGCCGCATCTCAATTCCTCTAAAAAGTTTGAAAGTAGCGGGCAGTTGAATCCTCTGGTTCTCGGGACGACGGCCTTCCCCACGTGCGCCCCTCCTCTGGTCGAGTTGCATTCTCAATCCTCCCCCCTATTTCTGCGCTGAGCCGACTCGCCAAGCAGATCCAGCGTGATTCTCTTGTCTAAGGAAAACACTGGACCTCGCCGCAGCTGGCACTCTCGCAAGGATTGCGATTATAATAATATCGACAAACTTTGCGCTTTTTCTCCGTCGGCCAACAACAACGTTGAATCCGTCCACAGTTGAGCGACCCGCTGCTCACCAGCGCGACCCGCTTTCGGTCGCGACAGCACCGCCGCTTGGGTCTTCGTCTGCCTGCTCGGCATCATGGCTGCTCCCTACACACTTCCCTCGTCCGCGCTGCCTCATGCGCACCAGAAACACATGCATTCGCACTCCCAATCGCAGTCGTCGCTGAGTGCCTGGAGGGCCGGCTCCACGGAAAGCCTGGTTCCGTCCATTGAAGAGCACCAGGAAGAGGCCCCGAATCACTACTCACACAAGCGCGAACATTCCCATTCGAACTCACACTCGCACTCGCACTCGCACGCCCATCATGCCCGCACCGGATCGCATACCTCCAATCGAAGCGCCACTCTCGCCAGAGATCGCCCGCGCCCTGTTTCACTCGACGTAATGGATGGCTGGACCCTCGAGAAGACAACGAGCGGCAAGAGCATCATCGCGCACGACGGCGGGCTTGCTTCGGAGACGCCCTACTCGCCACCACGACAGATGCACAACTCCTTGCACAGCCTGCCGCACGACGCCAATGCCGAACGATCCATGTTTACCGCGGCTCTGTTGCCATACACAGCCAAATTCCCCATAATACACGCCATTATGACGGAGAAGGACTCGAGGAGAATATTCTATTTCATGATGTGTGTATCGACTGGTAGTCCGCTTGAAATCATGTACTAATGATTTGCAGACTCAATTTCAGCTTCATGGCGGTGCAGGCCTTTTATGGCTACGTTACCGACTCGCTCGGCTTGCTCAGTGATAGCATCCACATGTTCTTCGACTGCGTTGCGCTGCTTGTCGGCCTTTTGGCTGCTGTCATGAGCAAGTGGCCTCCAAGCCAACGATTTCCTTACGGCTTCGGCAAAATCGAGACGCTCAGCGGCTTTGCCAACGGCATCCTGCTCATGTAAGTATATCCTGAAAGCAATGTTCTCAACAACGCTAACGACCACAGGCTCCTTAGTTTAGAAATTGCATTCGAGGCTTTTGAGCGACTTTGGGAGGGCACCAAAACAAAACGACTCGGCGAGCTCTTCATTGTTAGCTCTCTCGGTCTAGCTATCAACCTTGTTGGCATGATGGCTTTCGGCCATCACCACCACCATGGCCACGGCCACTCCCACTCTCATTCTCATGCCCAGGATCACGGTCATGGCCACGGCCACGACCAGGGCCACTCACACTCGCACGACCTGCCTGAAGCCAAGCCTAGCGGAGGATGCAGCCCACACGATAACGAAAATATGCATGGAATCTATCTGCACATCCTGGCCGACACCCTAGGCAGCGTTTCAGTTATTGTATCCACAGTGCTGACGAGCTTTTGGGGATGGGCTGGCTGGGATCCTCTTGCCTCTTTCTTTATCGCCGTCCTCATTTTCCTCTCTTCGCAGCCTCTTGTCATTTCGTCAGCCAGACGTCTGCTGCTCAGCGTTCCCGAAGACACCGAATACAACCTACGCAACGTCCTTGGCGGCATTCTCCAGCAGCGTGGTGTTGTGGGTTACTCGGTGCCCAAATTCTGGAAGGACGATAGGTCGTGGGGCGATGAGGGTGACAAGCTGGTTGGAGTCGTTCACGTCACGATCGGATTTGGCCATGCCTTTGACGATGTTCGTGACCGAGTACGTCAGTACCTCCTCAAAGAAGGTATCGATGCTGTCGTGCAAGTGGAGCGAGAGGGAGACAATTCGTGCTGGTGCTCTCGCGAGCGCGGGCTGACGCAACCGCACACGCCCAAGTCGTATTAGCGGACGCCTTTGACGTGCATTCATGCCCTGGGAATTCGGCCGTGGGCCAGTGTTGTTTGGACAGTAGCACCGCAATTGGAGACGGGTATTTTGGAAGGTCGCATTTTGGATGGCCGTATTTTGGATCCGCACCGGCTGGCGTGATCTTGGAGTTTCGTACACATCACAGCATATACGGATGGGCACGGCCTGGCGGGCTGCCTAGGTGTGCGGCGTAACGGCTCTGTATTATCTCGTGGCAAGTCCACTGGCGTTTGTAGCATATGCATATGTTGTTTCAGTCTCTATCTTTTGCGCAACTTGGCTAGAAAATGTATATTTGTTTACCAACTGTCTGAAACCGATTGGGTCACAGAAAGCGTATCCAGTATTTTCCACCTGTGGTAGAGCAAAATCCCTTGGATATCGAGAGTGAGCTCTACCTGACTGAACTTGACGTAGAACTGGGATCTGCGAGAGCCAAGTGCTTGGTGGGCGAGCATCACGTATATTGGCAGTAAGGTGGTGGGTGAAGAGAAAGGCGCAGTTCTGGTTCCATGTACGATCCAGAGCATTTTCAGAAGATATCGGGAACGTACGATGCGCTGCTTCAGGAGACCTGAACAATTGCCTGCTTCCGGGCACCATTCAGTATCTGATGCCGGGTAGGTTAGCATCAAGGTTACAAGATCGACTGCAGCTCCTCTATGTTACACTAATTACAAGAACTATAACGCGATCCTCTAAACAAGAAATTTGAGCAGTTTCTCATAGTGCCACTTGTCTTCAGGCCGTTGGTGAGTGCAAAATGTAGGAAACTTGTGTCTTTCGATCGACTGGTACGTCTATTACACTATGCTGCAGCAAAGTAAAAGTGCTGGCCTGTGGCAACGCATCCTATAATTACTTGATAGCAACATAGGTACGCAGTAGCATTGCCACCCTGCATACCCTCTTGATGCAAGCCATGCTGAGATTCCCCTTTTCCAACGTCACCTATTTCCTCCATCAAATGACTTTCATGCAATCTGGGCTGAGATTGGGACGACGCTAACTTAAGCCACACTTGAAAGAGCCCAGAAAACAAGCTCCTTTTCCCGGCAAAAGCTAAGCCAGTAGGGCACAGGGGGGCACTGCGCATCACCCGCCAACGCATCTGATCTTTCCATCTTCAACTGCCGACTATTACCACATTATAGATTTTTAATCACCCTGTAGCATCCAGCACTGCATTGATCCTGTCTTATTTGCTGGGCACTTCAATCTCCTTCTTCTCTGTATTACACCTAGCTTCTTTGGCGGAGACCCTCCACTACGTTACCCAAAAGTCGCCCCGTTCCCCACGAAGGAACGACAACAAGCTTGCCTTGGTCGTGTCACACACTGCGAGACACCACCCCCCTTCCAATCTGCAGACCAACGTCGAGGGGTGCACCCTGAACACCTTTTCTCCATTGTCTCGATCAACATATTGAACATCCTGACGACCCTGAAAGACGGAAAACGAACATACATTTTGGCGCATGGCTCGGCTATAGACTGCCTGGCCGTGCTGCGTTGATAGTACGACACACCACACGACACTTGTCCCACGCGAGACTTGCGCAGAACGAAACGAAGCCCAACGATCTTGCCACAGGATACCATGTCAGGCGACAACAAAGACAACACGGTGCCCAGTGCCAGCTCACCTGAGAAGCAGGTTCAAGATGCCCCGGCCGCTGAAGAAATCTCCTTAACAGATGACGCCCCTACGCCTGGCGCAACCACTGGCACTGCCGATGAAGCCACCAAGACGACTACCGTTGTTGCGCCTCCTGCCGATATCAAGGCTGTCCTGTCGCCCATCGTCCCCGTCTCGCCTGCTCCGGGTAGCATACACAGCGGCAGCAGCGGCGCCGCCTCCGACTTTACACCCCTCGTCACCGTCGTCGGCTTCCACCATGCGCGCGGTCCAGAGGTCGAGGCGTGGTTCGGCGTCGACGAGGGCGTCGATCCAGCAGCCGACCACAACTGGCACCTGCTGCCGTTCATGGCCCTGAGCGACGGCGCTCACGCCTCCGAGGAGGACTTTTCCTACTTCACCCTCCTGCGGCCCGCCACGGACACCAAGCCGGCCTGCTCTCTCTTTGGCATCTCGTGCACCCGCCAGATCGATTCGGCCGCCCTCATCAACCGACCGGCCGACGTGACGCGCTCCACGGTCCAGAAGGCCGTCGTCGTCATCGCCGACAGCCCGCACTTTTTTGGTGTCCTCCGCGAGAGGCTCGGCATGGTCACGCACGCCTGGTTCGCCCAGCGTGAGTTCACCGATGTTGAGATTCTGCGCCGCTTCCAGGAGAGCCTAGCCGACGAGAAAGCCCGCGGCGATCTGGCCGATACCGGCAGCCGGGATCAGTACCTGGGTATGAGTCTGCGAGAGCTGATTCACGAGTACAAGTGGCAGACCTTGCTGCTGCTCAAATGCTGTCTGCTGCAACCAAAGATGCTCTTCTTTGGCTCGCGATGCGATAAGCTATGCATGGTCCAGTTTGCCTTAATTTCGCTGATACCCGGTCTGATACGGAACCTGCAAGACTGCGCTGACCCAGAGCTCAACGCGTACGAAGAGAAGCTGGCCCCCTCCACCAGCCTACAGAGCAGCAATCGCAGTTCATTATTGCAGTTTATGGGCCTGCCGCTGCAAATATTTGGAAAGGGTGCCATCTTTGGTCCATATACGCCTCTGCAGCAGCTCGACCTTCTCGCCGACGTTGGCACAAAGTCCTACCTGGTAGGCAGCACAAACTCGCTGCTCCTGCAACAAAGAGACAGATACAGTGACATTCTCATCAACCTCGACGAGGGCACCGTAAATATCACATCAACTTCACTGAAATCCGCTCTCGCCTTGACAGCCGCCGACCGCAGATGGATCGATTTGCTGACGCAACAAATCAACGAGACCTGGGACGAGACCAATCCCAGCCGCCCAAAGACGCTACAGTATGCCGGTAGCGAAGAATATATCCGCTCCCAGTTTGAATCCTATATCCTCGGCCTCATCTCGTCTGTCAAGTTCCACAACTTCCTTGCCCAACAAGGCGACGTCTCCAAGGGCACCTTTACTAGCGAGGAAGACCCAGCTGTCGACTTTGGACTTGATTGGATCGCCGCCTGGCAAAAGACTGAAAACTATCGCATATGGGAAGCCCACACTGATGCCAACCTCTTTGCCGTCTCCGAGCCGAAGCACCCTTGCGCCGGTGGCCTGACCATTGATGACGTGCAGCGTCGCATTGCCGAGCAAGTCAAGGATTTGCATCTAGACGAGCGCCTCGCGCAGGGCCGCGAGATGCTTGGTCGCAACCTTGCTGCCGGCCGCGAAAAGGCCTCATCCATGTTCAGCAAGCTCTACGGCGACATGGAGTACCTGCGCGAGTCGCAGCGCCGGCGTGCCGAAGACGCGGCGACCGCGCGCGTCTCCGTCTCGAGCGACAAGTCCACGGCCACAGGCGGCAGCGGCACCACGGGAGGCTCCGTGGCCTCGCCCACCTTTGCCGTGGACATGACCAAGGCGCAGGCCACCATGCAGTCTGTCGGCACCAAGGCCGGCGCCTACATGTCCAGCTGGGCGTCGTGGGCCGGCGAGAAGCGCAAGAACAGCGCTTGGGGCTCCAACTGGCGCAACAGCAAGTCGGCGCCCAAGGACGGCGGCAGCGCCAACGGCTCCATCCCGAGCAGCCCCATTGACAAGGGTTACCAAATGATCGACACCCCCGAATTGCGCGCCGCCTCCGCCTCCGATGCGCACGGCGGCGCCGGCCGCCCGCTCACGCAGCAGAGCTTCAGCGAGAGCATCCTCTCCCGCGCCAGCAGCTCCTTTGACCGACCTCTGACGGGCGAGTCCGCCGACAACGATGACGCTCTCGGCATCACCACCATTTCGTCTGCCGCCTCTGACGCGTCCGATGCCGCGGCCGACAAGAAGCACGAGGTGGTGACGAAGACGAAGAAGCCCCCCGGCAAGCACGACGGCTTCCAGACGGAAGAGCTGGTTGGCAGCGCCACGACCTCAAAAAAGTCCACCGAGACGCCGCCGACACCGGTAGAGTCGTCGTCTGCGCTGGCGACGCCCGTCGTGGGAGGCGCCGCGGAGGAGGCCAAGCCTGAGAAGGAGAAGAAGAAGAAGGAGGAAGAGGAGGCGCCAAAGGAAGCAGCTGCTGGCGACGAGACGCCCAAGGAGGCGGACACGGACAAGTTTGAGGATGCCAAGACTGAGGTCGAGGCGGCAGTAGGCAAGCCCGAATAAATAAATATGCAAGAGGCAATACAGACTACATATCAGCATGAGGGTTTTCTGGGGAAAAACCAAACCGACGATCTGTAGATGGACCACGAAGGAAACGATGAATAAGAAGAATTAACATCGAGGATGAACAGAATACATATAAACAACATAATATCCATTTATTCACAGAGGTGCATCGGCCATCTTCTGCATGGCATGACACAGGGGGTCTGGTTAATAATGCATGATCAATGTGTGTATATTTCTTCTTTTTTATCCTCTCTCGCTTTACATGTTTCGCGCCAACCTAATCCCATGAACCCGTATTCATTTCATGCCCGAAAATAAAAAGAACAGACAAAATAGAGAACGTGCAGTGTAAGCTTTTCCCTTACTGGTCTTCGGTCTTCGCCTTGTTTTATAAATCAAGGCTGTGGCTGAAGCCTGGATGACTATATAATGTCATGTAGACAGAACAGACAGGGAGCCAAAGCACGGCATACTATGAGCGCGCCGTTGTACGCGCCCTCAAGTCTTTCTATATGCAAATCGCCCTGACCAGCGAAAAAAAAACCCCATAAGTAAGGATGATATTTATGCGAGGTATCCAAGCTCGTCTTCTTCAAGACGCTCGAGGTATTCCTTGTCGAGTAGAATCTCGATGCACTTCTTGATGTCGGCAACCTTGGGAACGAAGCGCGTGCGGATTTGGTTAATGGTTTCGCTAACGAGCTGGGTGTGCTTCATCTTCTTGCGGGCCTTCATGATTCGGACAATGGCAGACTACAATTGTTAGCAACATGTATGAAAAGTATAGACACTATCATTCTTACCTGTAGCAGAAGCTTTCGGTCCTCCTCAATGGTCTTGTTCGTTTCGGCCTCTTCCTGCTTAGCCTCCTTCACACCGCCCAGGTTCAGGTTGACCCGAATCTTCTTGCTCTTAAAGTCGTAGTTGAGGTTAAAGGTCTTGCCAGGGCCGGGCTTCTCGCCACCAGCAACCATAAGCACCTTGGCCTTGAGAATGACAGCGAGTGCCTGGTCGAGAACCTCGGCGCTGAGTGCAGTCGCGCTGAGCATGTCCTCGTATACATAAGAGTCCTTCTCGTTGAAGAGCAGCAGGATAGCCATTTGGTAAACGGACACCTGGAAGGTGAATGGTGTCTTGCTGCTCTTGCAGTAGCCGGTCTTGATTTCTCCTTTGCACAAGTGCCACAACCAAGTCAGTTTTCGGCCATCATGCTTGTGCTTGTAAAAACGAGTGAACTTTTCAATCTCGCTGCCAATCTCCGCAGGTGGCTGAAAGTGAGTGCTAGGCGCTTGCAGTGGCCAGAAACCAGTACCCAAAATCGAAAAGGTAGAGTCGACAGTCTTCTGGCTGTCGATACCAGCGAGATGTTCGCGGAATTCCTTGTTTAGATCCTTGGAGATTTGCATGTCTTGGAACATGCGCTGCAGCTTGTTGGTATACTCGAAACCGCATGCCTCCTTGAGTTTGCTGATCATGCTAGTTTCAGCGTCATCGGAGGAGGAGTTGGCATGGACGAGACGTCTTGCCAACATGCGGGAGTAGAACTTCTGGAAAACATCCTTGTCTTCAATGTACTTGAATACAGTCATCAGTTGTGTAAGAGTACGCTCGAGCTCGGCTTCTTCGATGCTGGTGCTGCTCTTGCGCAGGAGTACATCGGTGTACTTGGCAAGAAGCTCGGGAGACTTGTTGGAACCAGACTTGCAAACTTCGTTGCGGTTGACAAATTCTCTACAAGCATTATCCAGAGATCTCGTGAACTCAGGCTCGTCGTTGAAAGCGTTCTTGACCAAAGCCTGATACTTGGTGTGGATCTCGAGCAGTGCGTCAACATACACTTTGGGCTCCAGCTTATCACCGTCAGATGATTGAACTTTTTGCACCGCGGATAATCCCGCTCGCCGAACGTGATTCTCAAACTTGACCCGCAAAGGATCCAAGCCACCTGGGATACGAGCCAGGAGGTTATACATCCTGGCCATGTCCTCTTCACGGTCGTTGTCCTGAAGAACCTGGAATTCGTCGCGCAAGAGATTGGCATGATCAGCAATCAGGGCTTGATTGCAAGTCTTCTTGAGGGGAATTGCAATGTCCTGATGTAAGTACATACTGACACGCTCCTCTTCCTCTGCCAACCGCGTCTCGGCCTTCTTCATGTACTCCACAACACTGTTCTCCGCAACGAATTGCTTCGATTCGGCTTGGTAGAATTCCTTGGTAGCCTCCAGGAACGGCTTCTCGAAGTGGAATCTATAGACGTCGAGAGTAGATTTGGACGGATCGGCCTCATCCAAACCCAGAGAGACGTATGAGTCAACGACTTGCTTGATCTGTCCGTGTTCGATCGTCTCGCCGTTTCGCTGCTTCTCGACAAGCTTGAGAACAGCGTCCATGACCTTGGTAGACACCTTGGAGAACAGAACTTGACGCCACTGGACCAGGTGCAGGGTATAGACATCGTAAATGCTCTTCTTGCCCTCGTCAATCTCGCGCTTGACCCAGTGACGATTGAGATAACGGAACAAGTGATGAATGTACTTGGCGGCAACCGTGTATCGGCCCCATTCCTTGATGTAGTAGGCTAGAAGCGCCTCGTCGGTGTGTGATTTCGACTTTTCGTAGAGACCGTTCAGGTGTTGTTGTAAATATTCGATGAGCTTGTTGTACAGTTCCTCGCCGAGAAGGTGGGCTTTAAATAACATTAGAACGGGTATCCAGGATATCTCAAGACAGTGGATGTAACGAACCGCCTCGGTGGTTGGAGTGCATAGCTGGCCCACCAAGCCCAACGGCCTTTTGAGATGTACAGAAGTTGTGGACAGCCCTGCGCAAGTTAGCAGCGTGAAACAGTAAAGAGAAAACCGAAAAACCCACGTATACACGCCCATGTAAAGCTGCATATCGATACCCTGCTCAAGGTCGTTCATGACACGGTTGATGCCATGCACGAGATACTTCCATCTGAGAGGAGTTAGCCGCGAAAACGCCTCAGATTAGCCTTGGGCAGAACGTACGTCGCATCGATGTCCTCTCTGTTGGGGACAGAGGGCATCGGATTCTGCATCGCTGTCTTGGCGGCCATGATGGGCGACGGTGCTGGTGATGCGTTGGTCGTTGGCGGGGTCTCGTCCGGTGGTGAGATGGAAACAGCTGAGAGACCGTGCGGGCGCTTCAGGCTGTCGGTGGAATTGCAAAAGCTGCCCAGGCACAGAAATTCGCCGCAGAAGGGTGGCCACTCGCGATGCTGGCAATCGTGGCGGGCCCTTGGCTTGGTGCGTGGTGTCGCCAACAGGAGATAGCGGCGGGGATGTGACGGCGCAAACGCGACGGCAAGCTAGGCAGGGCGAGAGACCAGCTTGCTTCTGGTTGCAGTGTCGAAACAGAAGGGGAAGTAGAGGTGAGGAGGGATATGGATGGGTCAGAGTCAGCTGCAAACTGCCTCGCCCAATGAGTTGTCGTTAAGGACGCAAAATGAAGAAGAGAGAGAGCGCGAAGAGATGGTGATGGGGTTAAGATGGGCAAGAAGAGGCGAAAGTGACGAGACCGTAGGGAGGATTTAGGCAGTCAGCCTAGCTCGGTGAGTGCAGGCAGGCAAACAGGCAGCCAGGCGTGCAGGCGGGCGGGCGCAGTGAGCAACTACAGTGACTCTAGCGGTATGGTCCACTGCCACAGCCCGCTGTTGCAGAGCTCACGGTGCATTTAGCGTCCTGGGCTGTTCTGCCTTGTTTCACCGCCCAACCACGCGGTTTCAGTCACTCTTGCCAACGAGTTACTTATTTCGTCTGCAAAGCCTTGTTTGTGCATGTGATTTGTTCTGCATATATGCAAAGTCTGATTATTTAAATCTGGTCTGAAAAAATCAACAAGGCAGAAAGTGCCCCGCACCAAAATCGCTATCAATTGTATATTCTAAATGCAGTCGCTTGATCCAGTAACGCCAACCCTGCCAGGTCCCTTCATTCACGCATGACTGCTGTCGTCTTCGCGGCCGCCCAATTTTTCTATGACTCTAAAAATGTTGACCGATAGATTCATGGTCCATGCGACCAGTCCAAAGAGCATGAATGCAGCCAGCGTATCTGCCAGGCTGCGTATCGACACCAATGCCATATTGTGGTACAGTAGTGCTTCAAAAGCAAGTGCTGTGCTCGCCGATTTGAAAATGATAAAGAAGAGGTCAAGGAGGATGAGAGACATTTTGTCTACCGCCGATCTCAGCCCCAAAGGTTTCCCAGTATATTCATCCCAGATCATGTATGTCGAGTAGGGAATGGCTACCGTGTCTACCACCACGGCAAAGACGGACTGGGTACTCTCGGCACCCTTGCTATGCGCAACTGTTTCCAGATGGATGATGCGTGCCGCGACCCCTAGCGCAATGATTGATGTGATGATGACAATGAGACGGAATATCAAGGGCGACAGCGAATGCCGGAGTGCCACCATCCACAGTCGCTTGTATGGAGCCAGCGCGCGCCCACGTTTCGATTCGCGCGGCCGGCTCATGTCCAAATCCAACGCCGTCTGGCGATCGAAGTTTGGATACAAATCAGTCAGATATTCTGGCGCGACCACCCTGGACCTCTCATTCTGTGGACGACCCCAGGACGAGGCTGTTATAAAGTCATTCCACGTCACTGACGGCTGCCAGGGAGTTGGAACATGCCAACCGACAATGACAGGCTCTGCAGACCGCAGGTGATCCCATTTACGACCGCGCATAGAGGCTCTGCCGTGACGCAAGAAGTGTGGTATACGGGCTCGAGCTTTTTGTGCCGGGCCGAGTGTCGGATCATCGGTATCTATGTATCCGTCCTTGGAGACTCGTCGATGCGGATCTTGCGGCACCGAATTCGGCTGCGGCGCGACCGCACGAGGCGGAGAGCTCAGGTTATTAAGAGTATTGACAACTGTGTCGTTGTATTTTTCATCGTACGAATCGATCCATGCTATCCGTTGTCAGCTTCGGAGCTTCAAAGCGCCCCAAGTTTCATTGGGTCGCAAAGGGGTCGCGTTACTTACGCGGAAGAGACCTCGGTGGCTGTAGCCTCGTAGGGGTTTGGCTGAAGTTGCTTGATGATGAAGTTGGAGGAACTGAGCTTCCAGAAGAGCTTTGCGGCGCGTCACGGCGTATAGGAGAGTCTGAAGACATTGCGGTGCGGACGCGCGCTGTCGCGAATAACTGTAGCGCAAATGGCAGCGCAAACAGTTATGCGCAAATGAGCAAACGCTGGGATGCAAGCATGGTCTTGAGACGATGACGATAACGGAGTTGGGAAATGGTTTGGAGAGAGCTTGAGCTTGCGGTGAGGGCTGGGCTGCGAATGGGTAGGCAATAAGATGCCCACGTTGCTAGTCAGGCGGCGGCTGAAAAGCAAGAGTGAGTCTGGTGACGTCTTTGCGCGGCGGCGCCGGAGATGGCAAGCACCTGGCGTCTCGTTGGGGAGGTGGACACCCGTGGAGCAGGTACCTGCAAGGGTAAATGTAGGTACCTTGACGCGGTCTAAATCTAAATAGACTTCTTGGATGAGCCCTGCAAACCGCAATGAGTGAGCTATTTGTTTATCTTTGATGTTTCTTTGAGTTAATTGAACTTCCTTTTTCTGTTATCTCGAATACGAAGAAGATTCTGCCGTATGGCATGACTGGTTCTGTGAAGCTCTGAGGAGACATTCCGAAAGTGGCCCAAGCTTTAGGTATCTCTTTAGGTACGTACCTTACCTAGTGTACTTGAAGGCTGAAAGTGCCTGGAAGCTCAGATGCTAGTGTTATCATAGCGCTTTGTCCAGCACCGCTATTTGCTGGGGTACAGCGGTCTCGTCAGGTGATAACGCGGCAGTGGCAGCCCGACACGGTTCTTCACGAGCTGCCTGGCGCGTTTGCCAAAGCTACCTAGGTAGTCCAAAATCAGCGCAAGCAGTCAATACCCACCATTCAATGTTCTTGATCATAGCACAGAGAGTGCGCTCACTTGATCAATGAGACTTTCCTGATTGACATTCGTCGCTCAACGACCCCATTTCAAGACTCACATCGCCGGAAAACACAATATGCCACCGCCATCTGCAGCCGAGCGCAATCGCATGAAGGCATTCGTAGAGCAAACAGGAAATCGTGTCCCATCGCCCCAGAAAACCCGACGTGGCGAAAGCCCTGATACGGCATTTACCGAAACTCTCGAGAGCGTCAATGCAGTTCAGGTTAACAATCAGTACGCCAGGCCTCAGGATGATGTTTTTAACGAAAACAAACGACCACCGTCTGTTCACAGCGTCGACCGTCGCTCAGGCCGGTTCGACCACCTCTTTAACGGATCTGAGCTCTCAGAGGGCTTCATGAGATCTGGCCGATCTACGCCGACGAGCGAATACGACAGGAGAGTTCCAGTCAAATACGTGACAAAGGGACCTCTAAAGCAAGAACCAAAGAAGCCATCTCGAGTTGCCCATGTTGGAGCCAACAGCCTGCCAACCGTCACGGTTGGAAACGATTTCCGTATGGTCTTGACGGAAAAGCCGCAGAATAACATTTCCGACATGAAAGATGGATTCTCCGCCGCTGGGATCACGCATCATAACCCGACGTACCCTCAGAGTCCAGTACGAAACACGCATAAACACAATCATCATCATAATCACCACATTGCTCAACCAAAACTGCTGCAAAAACGCGAATCCTTGAGTGCAGCCCCCCAAATACCAGAGGAACCTCGTGGTAGGCCACAAACTCGAGCGAGATTCGATGCGCCGTCGCCTGCTTTTACTGACAGCGAGGGCGGCTCCCAATCTGTGCGCGACGATGAGGACGTACAATCTACACCCCGAGGAAAGCAACTGCCTGTGCGACATAGGGTTCATTATTCACAGTCTCCAGTCAAGCACTCTGGGGATAGAAAGAGGCGCCGCAAGAGCTTGGACTATGACGACCAGGCGCTGAATACAATGGAGTATAAGCAGCTCCAGCAGCAGCCATTTGACTTTGATCCTGCTACAGAAACGGCATCCGGCCACTCTGCTGGGTTCAACGGTGACGGCGACCAAAAGCTAGCGCAGATGCAACTCATGGGAAGCGCCGAGCAGCAACGATTCTTTGGCAGCATGTCGGTGGACGAGTGGGAATCTGCGGGAACCTGGTTCTCGGATCAGTTTACAACCATCATGCGAAAGCTGACCGCGGCTCGACAATTAAAACGGCATATTGTGGACAGCTTTGAGCAAGAGGCTGCTGCCCGCGAGGCAGAAGTCAGACGGCGGTCGGATAAGATTGACGAGAAGCTCCAGAAGATGCGCGAAGATGGAATGAAGGTTGTCGGTGGCAGAGCGTAACAGTTGAAGGACCAATTGCTGATTTTCGACATTGTTTGGCAATGTTTGATGATGTATTCTACACTACCTTTGCTTGCCAGTTTACGAGCTATGAATTACGATTTATGAAGCGCCGTAATAGAGGCGACTATGATGATTGGCGGAGGCGCATGGCTAAACTTGTGCATGAAGAATAGAGAAGATGGATCATTCTCAAGTCGCGGTTTTATATGCGCATGACCTGCTTGACACATCTATCGCGCCCAACTACCATGCGGAGCTGACAACCTGGGCGGTCTGAAAATATCCCCGATCGAATGCCATCGGTATATAACTCGTATGCTGGGTAATAGCCGTCGACAAAGTGGACGACTTGCTCTTTGGTCATGCCCGCATTGGAGTCGCCCTTGATGAGGCGCAGATGTTCCTCTTGTTCGGCGCGCCAGATGTAGACGTACTCGGTGTCTTCCGAGTCAATTTGTATGAACAAATCAAAGAGACTGGTCAACGTGTCGTAGGCGCGCAGGTTCTGGTTGACAAAGAGCAGATGCTCGAGCTTGTGCGACTGCAGCGTGCGGCTGGGCGCTTTCCAGCGTTGCTCGACTTCCTCGTCAGAGATGGGCCGGAAGCCGACGGACCAGCCCTCGAGCATGACGACATCTACGTAGGTCTGCCCGGGCTGATTGACCGGCACCCACGCGGATTCGGGTAGGCGGTCGCCCTGGCCCTGGAAGGCAGCCTTGTCGTACTGAGGTATTTTGGCGGGCAGGCCCTGCATGAGCTGGCAAAAGACCTGTACAGCGAGGGCAATGTCATGCGTGCCTGTTTTGCTTTAGCGCCGAGTTCCCTTGCAACAAATGCGTTTTTTTTTTGCAGCCGCCGCCGTTGCTGGGAGTTGTAGGCCGTACCTGGCTCTCCTCTGTGCTGGACCAGAGCATTGTCAGGATGCTGCGCCGCCAAGGCCGTCTGGTCGTCGTGCGTCAGGTAAAAGTCGTCGATGCTGCAGACGACGGCGTGCACATTCTTGCCCTCGAGGGCCGTCGTCAGGGCGGCGACTAGGGTGGTCTTGCCGGCGCCCTGGATGCCGTTGAGGCCAATCACCAAAGGCGGAGGGCGCGCAGTGGTGGTGGTGCAGCCGTCGGCGGCCTTTGCGTGGCGGGCGCGGTGCGCATCGAGGTGCTCGAGGATGAACGGTACGCAGATCGGCGCCTTGTCATCCACAAAGGTAGCCGGCATGATTTTGGTCAGAAAGGAAAGCCCGGGGGCGGCGGGCGGGATTTTCGAGTTTCCGCGCGCGCGATCTAACCGGCCGGTGATGTTGAACGTGGGGTTGAGCAGCAGGACCGCCACAGCATTTTGGATATAGGCGACTTGCTTGCCGGCTGGGGTTGTGTGGGGTAACTGGGGGAGAGAGAGAGAGAGAGAGAGACAGCTGGTGGTGTGATGGAAGGGAAAGTGTGGCACGGTAGTGGATGGCGCTGGTGGCAGGACGGAATAATGTACTGGGGCCTGGAAGAAAAGACTGAATTACAAAATAGAAAAAAAGGAAAGGCGAGGACGGAAAATGATGATGATGGACGTCTCCGGTGAGCAATGGGGGGATTGTTGAGCTTGATGCTGGTAATGACGGCGGAATCTCCTAAAAGGGCCGTTTGCTACCTATTCTCCGGCCGTTGCGCGTTGACGGGCCGGCAGGCTGGTGGGTGGTGGCAGGCTACACTGGGCTGCTCCGTATAGTATAGGTAAGCTGCAGCGACACATGTAAATGCGTGTAGGCATGACCAGACACAGTTTTGGTGTCGCGCCCACCATAGTTGACTCCAACGGCGCCCATGGATGCTTGCTTGTTGGTAATGCTGGTCCTACGGCTTACGATGGAACCCGCTGGGCATGCCATGGCGCAGCTTTGTCTGGGGTTGTCGGAGGAATAGCCGTGGTGGAAGCAGAGCACATGTGGCTCCTACTTGTTCCTCATTCTCTTTTCTGCATCTTGATCCCATACTCTTCATAGCGTAACATTTGATATTAATCCCATCAACGCCTTGCCAATACTGGTGCCATGCAATCCGCACTTGTCGTCAAACATGTGAAGCTGGGGAGCCGCTAGGAAGAGCACCCCGAAGCGGCATGGCGCCCCACCGCGCTGGTCCCCTCGGTACCCGCTCCTTGTGAACCGAGGCTTTCTTTTGGCTTGTCGCCGTAATGGCCGCTCTGAGCTTCTCCATGCTTAAGAAGCCCCGGCTTGCAACTCAAATTCCCGATCGCTGAGCCTTTTCTTCCTTTTCTTCCTCCTCTTCCAATCCTGATACCCCCCTCGATTCTTTCATTCTTCCCCATCTCCAGTTTGTCTCTTGTGGTTTTTAGCTGATCCGCGAGAGAAAGAGCTGGTTTCCCTTTCCGCCCACACATAACCCATACACATTACATCATGTCTGAGCAGCTGAGATACGACGGCCAGGTCGCCGTCATCACCGGCGCCGGTGGTGGCCTCGGCAAGGCCTACGCCCTCTACTACGCCTCGCGCGGTGCCAGCGTCGTTGTCAATGATCTCGGTGGTTCCTTCAATGGCGAGGGTAACTCTGCCAAGGTACGTTTCTCTCTTTCCACAAGCTTTGAACCGGGCAGCTCGGTCGCTGCGCGCGGCGCTGCCCGCCCGCCCCTGTTACCTCGGGATAGCGAGCCAGCCAGCCATCCAGCCAGCTACCTAGCACCAGGCTTTGCCAGAGCTAGCCCACCAATTCAGCGACTAACTCGCAATTCTCACAGGCTGCCGACGTCGTCGTCAACGAGATCAAGGCTGCCGGCGGCAAGGCCGTCTCCAACTACGACTCGGTCGAGTTCGGTGACAAGATCATCGACACTGCCATCCAGGCTTTCGGCCGCGTCGACATTGTCATCAACAACGCCGGTATCCTCCGCGATACCAGCTTCAAAAACCTCAAGGATGCCGACTGGGACCTCATCATGCGCGTCCACGTCTACGGCGCCTACAAGGTCACCCGCGCCGCCTGGCCTCACTTCAGAAAGCAAAAGTACGGCCGTGTCATCAACACCGCCTCTGCTGCCGGTCTCTACGGCAACTTTGGCCAGACCAACTATTCTGCTGCCAAGCTCGCCCTTGTCGGCTTCACCGAGACTCTCGCGAAGGAGGGTTACAAGTACAACATTCTCTGCAACGTCATTGCTCCCATTGGTATGTGCCGCGCTTTCGCGCATGCCCCCCTCTCACTCAGCAATGTCGCTAACCGAGTGTATAGCCGCCTCTCGCATGACCGAGACCGTCTTCCCTCCCGAGCTCCTCCAGGCTCTCAAGCCCGACTTTGTCATCCCCCTCGTCGGCGTTCTCACCCACAAGAACAACACCGACACCGGCGGCATCTACGAGGTCGGTGGCGGTTTCGCTGCCAAGCTTCGCTGGGAGCGATCCGAGGGTCTGCTCCTCAAGCCTGACGCTTCCTACAGCGCCAGCGCCATCATCAAGAACTGGGACAAGGTCGTCGATTTCTCCAAGAACTCCACCTTCCCCGCCGAGCCCAACAACTTCATCGAGCTCTCTGAGCGCTCCGCTCAGCTCCCTCCCAGCGAGCAGGGCGAGAAGATTGACTACACCGGCAAGGTTGTTCTCATCACTGGTGCTGGCGCCGGTATTGGCCGCGCCTACGCTCTCGCTTTCGCCAAGGCTGGCGCCTCCCTCGTGATCAACGATCTTGCTGACCCCGACACCGTTGTCAACGAGATCAAGCAGGCCGGCGGGAAGGCTGTCGGTGTCAAGGCCTCGGCCGAGGACGGTGATGTCGTCGTCAAGGCCGCCATTGATGCTTTCGGCCGCATCGACGTTATTGTCAACAACGCCGGTATCCTCCGCGACAAGGCTTTCACCAACATGGACGACAACCTGTGGAACCCCGTCTTCAATGTCCACCTTCGTGGTACCTACAAGGTCACCAAGGCTGCTTGGCCCTACTTCCTCAAGCAGAAGTATGGCCGTGTCATCAACACCACCTCCACCAGTGGCATCTATGGCAACTTCGGTCAGGCCAACTACTCCGCTGCTGTAAGTACCTGAAGCTAGTCAAACGCTGATCCAAGACTAACATCATTCTAGAAATGCGGTATCCTTGGTTTCTCTCGCGCTCTCGCCATCGAGGGCCAGAAGTACAACATCTTTGTCAACACCATTGCTCCCAACGCTGGTACCGCCATGACCAAGTCCGTCTTCACTCCCGAGATGCTCGAGTCCTTCAAGCCTGACTACATTGCTCCTCTTATCCTTGCTCTCTGCAGCGACGTCTGCCCCGATCCCACTGGAGGCCTCTACGAGGTTGGCAGCGGTTGGTGCGGCAAGACCCGCTGGCAGCAGGCCGGCGGCCACGGCTTCCCCATCGACGTCCCCCTGACCCCCGAGGAGGTCGCCAAGAACTGGAAGGACATCACCGACTTTGAGGACGGCCGTGCTTCGAACCCCGAGAGAACCACCGACTCCTTCGGCAAGATCATGGGCAACCTGGAGAACAAGGCCAACAGCAAGGTATGAGTTGACCTATTTTCCTTATTGTAGAATCATATACGAATTAGAATGAACACACACTTGTACTTTATCAACTACCCTCGACTTTTCGTATGTGATGTATACTGAGATCGTATTTGCTAATGTGTCTTGCGCATAAATAGGACGCTAGCGCTGGTGGTGCTGCCTCTAACGAGTACCTTACTGCCATCAACGAGGCCCTCAAGACCGAGGGTGCTCCCACCCCCTACAGATTTGAGGAGCGCGACACTCTGCTGTACAATATTGGTGTCGGTGCCAAGGCCACTGAGCTCGACTACGTCTTGTAAGTTTCGGCCCCGATAAACTCAATTACCGCACACCGTGCCGAACCAGCCTCACTAACAACATTACCGCACAGCGAGGGTGCCGAGAACTTCCAGCTTCTCCCCACGTTTGGTGTCATCCCCGCCATGTCGGCCGACGCCGGCTTCTCGTACGACAAGATCATCCCCAACTTCAACCCCATGACGCTCCTCCACGGCGAGCAGTACCTGGAGATCCGCAAGTTCCCGCTGCCCACCAGCGCCAACCTCGTCTCCAAGGGCCGCCTCCTCGAGGCCGTCGACAAGGGCAAGGCCGCCGTCGTCAAGACGGGCATCACCACCACCATTGCTGAGACGGGCGAGGAGGTCTTCTACAACGAGATGACCGTCTTCCTCCGCGGCTCCGGCGGCTTCGACGGCCAGAAGCAGCCCAAGGACCGCGGCGCCTCCACCGCTGCCAACGCGCCCCCCAAGCGCAGCCCCGACCACGTCCACGAGGAGTACGTCCACCCCGACCAGGCTGCCATCTACCGCCTGAGCGGTGACTACAAGTAAGTTGATCTCAAAACTTTGATGAAATCGTTGAAGATTATCTGCTAACGTCCACCCAGCCCTCTTCACATTGACCCCGCCTTTGCCAAGATGGGTGGCTTCAAGAAGCCCATTCTTCACGGCCTCTGCTCCTTTGGCATTGCCGGCAAGGCAATCTACGACAAGTAAGTCCTCCCTGAATCACAGCCCCTTAATAGAAGCTCTTGCTAATCCTGACTTTTAGGTTCGGCCCCATCAAGAACATCAAGGTCCGCTTCGCCGGCACCGTCGACCCCGGCCAGACCATCATCACCAAGATGTGGAAGGAGGGTAACAAGGTCATCTTCACCTCCGAGGTCAAGGAGACTGGCAAGCCTTCCATTGCCGGTGCCGCCGCCGAGCTCATCACCGGCGACAAGAGCAAGATTTGAAACAAGAAAAAACAGAATATAATGTGATGCATACGGTTGGATCTCAACTGATATTAGAGAGAATGTGGGAAAAGGACCACCTCTTCTGGTGTACTATAAAATGAAGGAAGGGATTTTCTTTTGTCTAGTCATGTATGATTTCTCTCAGGAGCTAGTAACGAGTTTCATTCTATTTCACCCATGTCTTTGTGATGCTGCCAATAATGATGTTTGAGTGATGGGTCAAGTAAAAGACTGTGAATTTATTGCACTTCACATAACAACACTGTTGATGGAGGAATGTATGCTTTCAATTAGACAGCTCCATATTGCACGTAAAATGGTGCCATCTAGCCCATGTTTTCCCACAGCCTCGGTTGACTCAAGCAGCCCCCCTGCCGCTGTTCCTCTTCACCCCCTTCTGATCATAGAGAATGGGCCTTGCATGTCTGCAGAACCGTTGCAATTTCTTCCATGCTATTTTCTCCGAAGCCAATATATATAAAACTCCCGATGCGCCAGTTCCTCAAAATGATTCAACCTGGCCAATACGTGCACCAGTACGCAATCGGCTGAAAAAAAAAATGCAATGCTTGCTAGTAATTACCGCTCATCATAATGTGTGAGCTTTTGTATGACGATGAAACGCAAATTAAAAAGAGTAGAGTTGGGTTTGTGTAATGGCCACCGCCTTGTTTTTAGAGGGGACGCTCGTTGACGGTCCAGCGTCGCTTGGTGTGGCTCATGTCGCGAAACTTGTCGGCGTCGCTGGGTGGTGTTGGGCGGCCCCATAAGCCGCCGAGGCCGCCGCCCATAGGCGTGGCGATGACTTCCTCGGGCGGTAGAATCACGGCGTCCTCGTCCAATTCCGTCTGCAGGGTTATGGGGCCGGCAAACATTGGTGTGCCAGCTATTGCGGGTGAGTCTATCGGACCAAAATTGCCAAACAGACCCGGCGACTGCACGGGTCCGCCAGAGGAGGTGCTGTAGCTGGGGAATGACGGAAAGTCGGACACGAATGACTTCTTCTCCTCGGCAGCGGGAGCTGGAGAGCTGAAGCTGCCAAAGTTGGGTAGAACCGTGTCGAACGGGTCCGATCCCTCTTCGGAGTTGTCATCCATCAGCCGCAATGAGGATGGCGCAGGGGCCCAGAGGCCGACGGAGTTGCTGCTGGAGCTCGAGGGACGGCCAGCTTTGACTTCGTTGTTCATGCTCGAGGTGCTGTTGCTTCTGCTGGTCTTGCTGCGAGCCGAAATGATATTGCCGGCACCGTTGAAGGAACCTCGGATGGACTTTTGTGAAGACTCTCGGCGCGCCATCTTTTCGGCCGCCGCGCTTGCAGTGGGAGGGTTGGCATCGACGGCAGGTGTCTCGCCGACAAGAAAGGCGTCGCTGTTATAGGTGAAAGGGCTGATGACGGCGCCGCTGCCGCTGCTAAAGGTCGATGTGCGGCCCCGTGCGTGCGGGTTCCAAGCGTTGTTTGCCGACACAGATCGCGCCGAGTTTGGCGTGGACACTGAAGACTGCAAATGTTCTGTAGTGGCGGGGGTCTTGATTTCGTAGAGATCATCGACGGCTACCAAAGGCTGGACCTCTAGTTCTTGTGATTGCTCGCTGCGCAGTCGTTGGTAGTCAACGTGAGGACGGCGCTGAGCCACTGTGACGGATGCAATGCTCACGTCCATGAGAACGGGCTGGTGGGTGATTGCTCCCATGAGAGCATTGCAGCCGGCGCCGTGTGAGACTAGCACTAGGACAGTTTCGATTTCTTCGTCATCGGTGGCGTCGAGGGTGTGGTTGTCTCCGTCCGTTTTCATTGCCGTGACCATCTCAGCGGCGTTATCCGTGCCGGCGTACCAGTTGACCACTTTGCGCAATCCTTTCCTGAAACGCTTGTGCATTGAAATCCACTCTTCGCCAAGCTGGCCGCCGTCGCCAAAATCAAGCGGCTCGCGCATGGAATCCCACTGAAAATCGACGCTGATACACGTATCCCTAGCGTGAGCCACTACACCTTCGGGTATGCTACCGGCTCCCGGGACGGGCGGACTTGGCCTCGGGGGCGTATAACCTTTCTTCGGAGCAGTGCCGTTGGGGAGCGCGATTGCCAAAGAGGCAACTCCAAGAATAGGGCTTCCATTCTCGTCCAGAGGTGATTGAGGCGCATCCACCGGGTGCAGCTTCGGGGACTGCCATAGCTTCTGCGTAGGCGGAGGGGGCGGGGGAGGCTCGTCGAAGCTGTAGAAACTGTAGTCCTCGCGCCGTAGGAGCTCGGCTTTGGCACCACCGAGCATCAGCGCAGGCCCGGGAGGCGGGGTAATCATTTCAAAGTATTCCGGAGACAGCCATTCACCCAGGAACGAGTCTATACGAAGGACAGCAGTCTTGAGCTCGTTCGTCTGGCCCTTGGCGGCGTGAGGCGGGACGATGATGTCGGAGGGTTTATATATGGATTCGGCAGGAAGCTGTGCAAGGCCCGAGCTGATTCCGACGGAAGTTTGGACGCATCGGAGAAACGGGGAAGTATGAATGACGACTCTGAAGCGTCGGCGCTTGAAGCCCGGCTTGTCTTCATTCTTGGCCTCGTGTTCGAGCTTGGCCTGTTCGAGGATGCTGCTGATGTAGTTGCCGACCTGTCTAGCTTGCTGGAGACCCGAGTAAGTCAGGGGAGGATCGTAGGGAGTCGGAGATGTGAGGTGCCATTTATTGTCGGCGGCGTCTAGGCGGTTTCCGTGTCTATGCGAAGAGCGTTAGAGTGTTGCGCCTGGAATACGCTGGCGGCGGGGGTGGTACGAACCTGACGACAAAGATGTGAGAGGGTGGTGCGACCATGATTCTACGCCGGAAGCAAGCGTATTGATGATGTGATGATTGTTGATTTGTGAAGTCGGAGAGGATGGCGCTGGATAAAATAACCAAGTCAGTGCCGCGGACGCGCAGGCAGGCAGGTTTTAACTAGCTGTCCCAAAGACAAGCTAGCGGCGCAAGATGGTCGCAGCTTGACGCAGCCAAGGCGGCGAAGCAGCGACAGACACCAGGATCGCGCAGCGAGAAACCGGACCCTCAAAATGGAGGAGGTCAAGAGATGGTGCTGAATGCCGTTCCTGCAGCAAACAACTGTGCGGGCGTGCGCAAGCTATGACGATGCAACGAGGCGATGAAGTTGCAGTTTGCTGGTCCAAGCCCCAGGTTGTCGGCGGCACTCGATGGAGCAAGCGGCGGGCAGTGCGCAGGTGATGCGCAGGGCGTGTGCTGTCGGGCTATCGGGGATCGGAGTTGGGGGTTTTGGTGTGCCGGCGTTGGCATGGGATTGAAGCTAAGAAAGCGTACGCAGGCTGAGGCTGGCAACGGAGAAGATGGAAATCGCTGCAGGCCAGACAATGGGTTGTGTATGCTGGAGGTGGAAGGGGAAAAGGAGAGACGAGAAGAAAAGAAATGTGTTTCACGAGGGGAGGCAGCGGGAATGCTGAGCCTGCGACACCGGGGGAGGTGGGTAGGCCTTTGTTTTCAAGCTCCACGAGACGGGCGCCTGCAGCAGCAGTGACAAGTATGACGACAATTGCTGAGCGGATTACTTTGGTGTTTTGCTTGCCGAGAACGATTTGTCTTTGTCTAGATTGGCGAGTAATGTTTGCCGTCGTCGCAGTGGCATGACCTACGTCCGAGTCAAGCAGCAAACTTATTCCCTTTGGCTGCTCCCTGCTACACTTAAAAACAGCGCCGCTTGGGGAAAAAAAAAGTAGCATGTGACGCGATTTCAAATTGAATTTTTGGGCTTTCCTCCTCTTTTCGCGCTGTCGCCATCTCTAATTTATTTGGGCCGCTCCATCGTCTCCCCAGTTAAATTCCGCATGGCCAGGGTCGCCCCCCGTCACAGCATTCCGGCCTCTCGTCTACTCTCCTCTACTCTCCTCTACAGATTTATGCCTAGAGCTAACTAGTGCATCTCTTGGACCTGAACTGTTGTGCCGTTTACTGCACGTGGACTCGCCGTTGGACTAGTTTACTGCTGTGGCCCAGATTCCATCTTTACCCATGTCTCAGTAGCAAACTGTAATGGCCAAACTGGACCCTGACAAGACTCATTTGCACAGTTGGCCAATTCGTTCGCGTCATTGCTACCTCTTTCCCCGGGCCGTAGCAGGGGTGCCATCTCATATTACTTGGATCGGCCGCAAATGCTGATGCACTCAAATAATAAGCTTGCTTCAGGCTACTACCGTCATCCCTGTATATTCATGTCTATATACTCAGCCGGCATAGACAGGGGCAACTTCATCCCAAGTGTGCCAAGCGGGGGAATAACTTTAGCGCAGTACCAAAGTCAATTTTGTCCCTGTCTCGACGCGAAAGCTGCACCTCGTCCAGCTCTCGACTCAGCCTTTTGACTGTCACATCTGGTGCGTATGGCACATCTGTACCGAATAGGATGTGGTCGGCCGATGCAAATTTGACCAAAAATGGAAGCACAAGGTTGGGATCTGTCAGCGCTGTATCAAAGTAAAACATGCGGGCGCTCTCCAGAAAGTACTCGCTCGTCATGTTGGTCAATCCCGTGTCGTGCAGCAGCATCGCTGGCCGCGCTGCTAGATACGGCAGGCTGCCACCGCCATGCGACAAGATAATCTTGCACTTGTTATACTTGCGGACGGCGTCGGTCATGATGAGATCTACCGCCGTGCGAGTCGTTTCGTGCGGAAAGTCCAAGATCGGCTGCAGAAGCTTCTCGTTGACCTTGTTGCTCGCGTCAACGGGGTCTGTAGGATGCACAAAAACCACAGCTTCTCTCCGGTGCAGCTCTTCCCAGACGGGCGCGAAATCCGGATGGCCCAGGTAGTTATTCCCTTTCCCATATCGTGTATACAAGGTCACGCCGTCTGCCCCAAGAACGTCAAAGGCATAGCGAATCTCCTCCAGCGCTGCTGCGGTATCCATCAAGCTCGGCAGCATGGCAAAAAACCCGTACCGATCCGGATACTTGTCTCGTATATCCCTCGCAAAGTCATTTGCATCGCGGCACAGCTGAGCCTGTTCTTCATCGGGGACGATTTCGGGACCTGGGCAAGATATTGACAGCATGGTCGTGCCAATGCCACACCCCGAGCACGCGGCCCGGTCAGCCTCCACTGTAAACGCTGGCCGACTCCAAGGTGGCCGGCCACGTCCAATCTTCTCCAGTGCTGTATGGAAGCATTGTCAGTGGCACTGTGTTAAAACATTGAAGCCAGCATTTTCGAACCTTTCAGGTACACTGGAGGGATGTAGTGGTGGTGAACATCCACGCGGTATGGTGTAGTGCTGCCCATCGCTAAGGTGTAGAGCAATATCGCGGTTATGGCTATCAGTCTGTAAGCTTGATGGAACATTCCAAAGCAAAAAAGAAACGTGTCATTCAAAGGAAGCCGTGAAACGGAGTTTCGAGAAGAAGAAGAAGAAGAAGAAACGGAAGAAGCCTACGCATGATTTATATCATTTACAAACGTCAAAATATTAATAGCTGAATCTCATCCCGCCTAATGAACCCACCAGCCTATCCCGTTCATCGCCACACCAAGACCCGAGTAGATAAACAGCCACAATATAAATCAATGTACGCACAGAATTCTACAATCTGTGCCATGCTTTGAAGTGCGGAAGATTCGCACGTGGAACCTTGCCGAGACATCAAATACTGTTTTAGCCTTCTTTTTTAACAATGCGAGAGCCCCAATCCGGCCACGGCTAGCCCCAGACTCGTCAACATATCATCTTTTATTAGTGGCCATCCACCAAGAGGAGGTGTGGAGAGCGCCTTGCGTCCTTGCCACTGCTTTAATATCTACTCGGGGTCGTCTCACGCAGGAAAAGCCAGGCAGTTCTATCGGCTGCCTTGGTACCAAGTTGAAGTATTACGTACAGCTAAATGATACGGCTTCACTCATTTCGAATGTGCTAAATTCTCACCCAACGAACCCTTTTGTATCGTGTCAACATCATTCGCGGTATAATGGTGGTGACCATTGCCGTGTAAACGATTAATATCCAAATGAAAGAAAAGAAAGACATTCATGCAAAATGCCCCAAAACTGATGCCAGGTATACTTGAACTCCAATATGAAATCCTCCGCCATGAGAAAGAAAAAAGCCGACGAAATTTCCCTTCACACATGCACTCATTGGCGACTGTCTTGCTTCGGCTCCGGCTTTGGCTCTGGCTTTGGCTCTCCTCTCTCCTCCTGGGGAGTCATCTGCGCCCAGCTGTTGATTTGTGGTGGCTGAGGGCTGGGGCTCTCCATCTCCACCAGCTCTCGAACGTCTGGCTTGTGCTCCAGCTTCATCTGCGAGTCAGCCCCGGGACCGGTGGTCGGTGATGTGGGAGGGCTCACCATCTCCGTGGCGTGTAGTTCCTGCGGCGGCATCTCGACCCAGCCCTGCGGCGGGGGGCTGTTGGCAGCCATGTACGACTCGTGGCCGTTGGAGAAGTATGTGAATTGGCTCTGGCGGCTGGGGTCATAGTGGCCCGGGGGGTTGACGTCGTACTGGCCGGTCATGTCATACTGGCCCTGCGTCATGGTGGGGGAGTACATGGATGCGTTGTGGTAGCCGCTGGTGGCGTGCGAGACGGCGATGCTTTCGGGACGGTTTGAGGCCTTCTTCTTCTCCGCCTTCTTCTTGAAGAAGAACCAGAGAGCTCCAATCACGAGACCGATGCCAGCCAGAGAGCCGACGGCGATGCCGGCAATGGCACCGCCACCAAGGCCGGATTTGCTGCCGCCCGACGCGGAAGCGCCAGGCGAAGCGCTAGGTGTCTGTGTGCTGCTGCTGTCTACACTATACGGCTTGATGTCGTTGTAAGCGTCGCAGTCGGAGTTGAGCGAAAGCGGGCAGTCTTTGTTGAAACAGATAGAGGAAAGCTTGTTATTCTCGGGGGGCGAACATCTGATGTTGTAGCGGGTGTTCATGGTATTCTCGAGTGTGTGGGCATCCTCGTCGGAGAAACCGTAATATTTACTACCCAAAATAAGCTGTCGGATAAAATAGCCGATTTGATTTTGGTCGAGGTCCATGTATTTGTGCACGTAGGCCGGCATAAGCGTCTGGTACTTTTCGTCGAGAAATTCTTCGACCTTGGTGCAGCCATAAATGCGCCCGAACGCGACGTACCAGTGCGTAAAGAGAGTGCTTGAGAAAAGGGTTAACTCGAGTTCGCAAATTGACGAAGGATTCTGGCGACGTACTACTGGTTCGTGCCCTTCTTAATGTTAGGCATGTCCGTAGTACCGTTGAGGAAGGCATGCAGTGGCTCGAGACCACCACCATTAAGCCAGTCCATCGCTACCGGCGAGCCGTTGAAATTTGTTGTGTTTTCTGAGTGTAGAGATTAGCTTGGCATGATTATTTGAATAGGTCATGTTTATAGCGATTCTTACTGGTTCCGTCAAAGTAGCCGTGCAGGTCAATGAATTGGTTATTAAATGCTCCATATCTGAAGATGCCTGTGCTGTTGTCGGGGGCGTCCTTCAGGTTGTCTCCACCAGCATACGCAAAGGCGACAATGCCCGACATGAGCTTCAGCTGCGTTGTCTTATCATTCGAGTTGTATTTCTGCTGGGCATAAAAGTCGCAGATGCTGACTCCGTTCGGTCGGGTGGCCGCAGCTGCTGGTTGGCCCACCGAGGCTAGCAGCAGGGCCGTCGTGGAGACGAGTTTTCCGAGCATCGTGCCTTTTTTTTTTGTTTTTATTTGTTGGCCGCGGGCAAAATTCTATGCAAGTTGAAGGTTTACATTCCGGAAAAGACTCAGACACTTTTCTCAAAAGAGGGAAGAAGACGGGCGGCTGGTTATATGCAAGACGCCCCTTTTGTCACAGACACACATGCAGAAGCATGGGCCCGAAGAACAAAGGAATCCCCATTTCCCACCCCCACGCGGGAGGCAAACGGCGACTTGCTCATTTCGTGCTCAGTAAGTAACCACCCTATTGTTCGCTGCGGCAACAGAGAAAAGCCTAACAAGAAAAAATTTTCCTGCCGCTTTACCAGGCTCTGACTGGTAGCCACGCTAAGGCGCTGAGCAAAGTGAGGCTGCCAGGGCCGTCTAATCCACGTTTATTTCACATTGCCTCCCGTTTAGGTAGACGCCAGCGAAAATGGAGACTACCATGCTGGCTCGGGGCTGAGCAGCGGATACTCGATTGGATAAGGCGGCCAGGTCATTGGCTTCAGCAAACACTAACAGCAAGGCTCTAGGCTCGTTTGCGATGTGATATTCTGGCAGGGACTTGCATGGCCTGGCATGGGTGGAGTGAGCTGCGATGGTGGAGATGGTGCTGCAGAATGCGCTGGCTGTGTCTTGCTCGCACTTCATGGCCTTGTCCCAGAGCTGATATTTTTAGTTGAGACCGGGATATTCCCCTCACAAGTCGGTATCTTTTGCCCAACGACGCTACGGGAGGCCGGGATCCCGCTCGGCTGGCTATAATGGCGGAAGTACCGCCTCGAGCGTCCGTGCTTTGGGTTCTGGGTGTGAAGCCTTGCAGTTCGTCTATTTGAGAAAGCAAATAGACCTTTCGTTCAGAAAGGCCAGGTTCTATTTACCTGATGTTCATTGGAATTCAGTTGCAGCACATACAGAGCGCAAGGCCGCCAGCCTGGCTCACCTCGAGCTCTTGCGTGGTGGTAGTTGAGCGCCCTAAACCATACAGAATCTGCCCTGTGTGTGCTATTTTTGCAAACACAAGCACCAATATTTTTCAGCGCTGGTGGAAATTTGATGTGAGATTCGTAAGCATGCCCCTTGTACAGCAGCCTTGTCCTGTATCCTTGTCAACGACGAAATCAGCCACGTTTGGCCGGGCTGGAGCCTGTTTGCCGAGCCTCGCGAGACATTCCAGAGCAGAGCGACTTTGTGACAGGAGCGTAAAATAGTCCACCATGGAATAAGTATAAGTAATATATATATAGCCAACGTTGAACCCAGGGCTTGTCCACACTTCCGTCTTTCCGGGGCAGAAACTGTGGCCATACACTCGGCACTACTGTTTGTCCTTAAACAAGAACGAACTAACCGGTACATTTGGTTCCACACAATGGAGTTGTATCCATTTCGAAGAAAAAAAATTGTATCCAGTTTGAGGCTTGGCCGACCCAAGAATGGCCAAGGCTAGAATCTCATTCCCATATGCTGGTGTGAGAAAGTTCTTGGCTGGTCTTCGAATCATTCGAGCCAATTTGAGGCCAAATATGCCAAGGCAAACATATATTCAAGAACTCCAGTAGAGCACTCGCGAATAGAGACTGTTCCAACTCAGCAAATGTCAGGGCTAAGCGCTAACATGCGCAAACAGCCGACTCAGCCTACAACTTGGGGCTCATAATTCCGGTAGCGAAGAAGCTTAACTCGCAAATGAGTGAACATGTTCTGGAGCTCGAAATTTAACAACTGATGCGTATATTTGGCCGCCATGATACGAGACATGGCATTTGCATTACACGAATTTGATAGCATTTTGGTGTCAAGACGCATTCACTATATGGGTGCCTTGCGATGCATCAACCAAGCTCCAGCCAATATAATTCTAGAAATGACTTTTCTTCTTATAACTTTGAGGGAATTCGTTTAGTAAGAGTCGCACTCCTACCAACGCCGATGAAGTTGCCAGTGCTGTTAGTGAGCAGCATTGCCATCCGACTAAGCACTGGTTACGATCTCCCCACACATTTGTAAGCTGGCTTCAACGTCCACTGTAGCACAGTCGCCACATACCTTAGACCCCTGAACGATACTATTACAAAAACACGGCCCGCCAGCACTGCACGACGCGACATCCAACTCTTACGCTCCTTTCTGTCCTAAAATACCATCAAGGGATTCAATATACACCATGAAGTGGGACACGGGGCTGCAGGCCGTCTTGGCCTCGCTGCTCTTTGCGACCACCGCGTTATCCGAGCACACCAGCAACTGGGCCGTCCTCGTCTGCACGTCGCGATTCTGGTTCAACTATCGCCACCTCGCCAATGTGCTGTCCATCTACCGCACCGTGAAGCGCCTGGGCATCCCCGACTCGCAGATTATCCTGATGCTGCCCGACGACATGGCGTGCAACCCCCGCAACGCCTTCCCCGGCACCGTCTACAGCAACTCGGACCGCGCTGTCGATCTGTACGGCGACAACATCGAGGTCGACTACCGCGGCTACGAAGTCACGGTCGAGAACTTTATCCGCCTGCTGACCGACCGCGTCGGCGAGGAGATGCCGCGCTCCAAGCGCCTGCTGACCGACGAGCGCAGCAACATTCTCGTGTACATGACAGGCCACGGCGGCAACGAGTTTCTCAAGTTCCAGGATGCGGAGGAGATTGGCGCGTTTGACTTGGCGCATGCTTTCGAGCAGATGTGGGAGAAGAAGAGGTAAGCTTGCGCCGCGCCCTCTTCCGTGTGCAATATGTTACTGACAAGTCACCAGATACCACGAGATCCTCTTCATGATCGATACTTGCCAAGCCAACACCATGTATAGTCGTCTTGACTCGCCCAACATCATCGCGACCGGCTCCTCGGAGCTTGACGAATCCTCCTAC
This sequence comes from Aphanocladium album, assembly GCA_029218145.1. Taxonomy (NCBI): domain Eukaryota; kingdom Fungi; phylum Ascomycota; class Sordariomycetes; order Hypocreales; genus Aphanocladium; species Aphanocladium album. The sequence continues at coordinate 14,641 of JARDXD010001440.1, read as the reverse complement.
TCGCACCACGCCGACAATGATGTTGGTGTTGCCGTCATCGATCGCTACACATACTACAACCTCGAATTCCTCGAGTCGCAGGTCCGCGACATGAACAGCCAAAAGACGGTCGGCGAGCTGTTTGACAGCTACGACTTCGACAAGATCCACTCCAACGCCGGTGTCCGCTACGACCTTTTCCCTGGTGGTGCGGACGGCGCGCGCAGCCGTCTCATCACAGACTTTTTCGGCAACATTCAAAAGGTCGAGGTGGACCGCGAGCAGGACCAGGTCCTCGAGGAGGAGCTTCTCGGTCTTAGTGAGACGATTGCGTTGCTGCGCCAGAAGGAAGCCGAACAGATCGTCGCGAAGCGCGCCAATAACTCAGCACCATCTGTGCCCGTCAGCGCGCCCACCGACACCGTCGTAGGCTCGGCGCGCAAGGTGCAGGGCGCGACAGCTCTGACTACAGATAACTGGTTTACGAGAAAGGCGGTTGGCGCCACAGCACTGGTGGGATGCGTTGCGTTGTGGGGGCTGGGCGCTCTTTTGGAAAAATGAGAGGTAAACGATTTCTGTAAAGATAATATGATGCATTATACAGCGACAAGGCCTTGTTGCGTTGGGTTGGCGGGCGTTACACTCTTTGGAAGATTTCTTTTTCTTTCTTATACAGCTACATATCGATGAAAGGCTACAATATTATATCACATGTTCAAGAACTTGATTCATACAAACAATGGTTTGGCGGACCAGACTTCAAGCATTCTGTTCATACTCGTTCTTGGTTTTAAAGCCACCAGGTCCTGAGGGTGTATCTTGTCGTCCCAAAGGCGTGATATCAAGTAGTGCAAACGTTGACATGACTCTTTCGACCCCTCTTCCGTACGTCGAATATGTGTGGAAGACTTCGCCATTGTCATTCTTGGTAAAGACACTAAAGCCAAAGTATTCGCCAGAGTATGGCTTTCGTCCCATGGCTGCAAGCTCTTCTTTGTTACGGAAATTGAACAGGCTTCCCGGCACATCAATAGGTGTTGCCTCCCGCTGGTCAATGGTAACGTAAAAGTCCTGATTGAATTCGTTGCTGGGATCCCGCGCCGTCGAATACCACGGGAATGTCCATCCGCACTTTTCCTTAAACGCCTCGAGCTTCTCTGGCGCCGCGCGGGACACGCAAACAAGCTGCGTGCGGCGCGAGCGCAAATGGCGAACGTCAGGCAGAGATTCGGCGACGTGGGAGCAGCCGGTGCAGCCGCGTTCGTCGTCGGGCGTGAACATGAAGTGGTAGACGATGAGCTGGTCCATGCCGTCAAAGAGGCCGCCGAGCGAGAGCGGGGAAGCGTTACCAGCTCTGGCGAAGGTGTAGTCCTTGTCGACTTTGACCATGGGCAGCTCGCGCCGGGCGGCACTGAGCGCGTCGGCGGCACGCATGAGCTCCTTCTCTTTCTCGAGGAGCGCTTTGCTGGCCTCGATCCATTCTTGCTGGCTCACGACCTAAATGTTGTTGTTCCCAGTTTAGACTTGGTCGGGATGCAACTTAGGCAAATCTCGCAGCATGAAACTTACTTTGGATGACATGATGGCACTGAGTTTACGGTTTGATATGTCAAACTTTTGAGAGATGCTTTTTGCAATGTTGATGTTGGAGTGTAGTGACAATGTTGCGACAGCTGAAGCGTGGGCAAGACTCAAGCTTCCTAAATTTACTGCTTAGTACCTTTGGGACATCGTTGCAGTAAATAATCGGCAATGTCCAGATTTTATGACGAATTTTGAGAAGCCCGAATTAATGGAAGGTACATAGTTAACAGTCTACAGGCTGGGATTCTGTGCGTTGGAAAGTGGCTTTCACGCAGATTCACGGTTGCGATACGAAGACAGTGCACTGGAGGAACTTGGTGGCTGTGCCAAGACCTTTGTTGAGTGCAGGCATGTTTGCAAGGGTCCTGTGCCAGCACAGCGATGAAATCTCCGCCGATCGAACAATGCTTGTCAGCCCAGAAGCAAAGCCATGGAATATTTTGGGGGTAACCTGTGCGACAGCTCTGATGAAGCTTGTGCCAGAAGGAACCCGCAAGCATCACCGCAAAAGCTTCAGCCGTTGCCTACTTTCCATCCTACTTTGAATTTTGGTCAATTTCCGTTGATTCCCTTCCATGTTCACATTATTGCTATATACTACGAATTGTTTCCAACTGCTTTCTAAATGTATTTCTATTGCCCCTCCTCGACCTGCTGAGGGACCGTTTCACCTGGGCCGATGTTTGCAAACGCCAGTCTCATCCATCGCTCCATCACATCCAGGACGAACTTGCGCCGCAAGATGGGGTGCCCTTCACCTGGATACTTGACGTACTCGCACTCCAGCCCGTGTGCGCGCAGACCGCGACGGAAGCCCTCCGCCTGAGAGGTCGCGCACTGTACGTCGTTGGCACCGTGCAGGATCAGCATGGGCGGAATCACCATGTCGCCCAGCCGCTTCGACTCGGCCACGGCATGCGCCATCTCCCACAGCGCGCTGCCCTGACGGCCCGTCGTGTCGCCGCGCTCTGCTGACCACGGCGCGGTGCCGCCCGCCAGCTCGGTCTGAAAGCCGGCGCCAGCGACGGACGTGTAGCAAAGGCTGTCCCAGTCGGTGACGCCGCCGCCCGCGACGGCGGCTTTGAAGCGCCATCCCAGCCCGTGTAAGCCGTTGCGCACGCTGGCCAGATACGACAGGTAGCCGCCCTGGCTCCAGCCTCCAACCAGCAGGCGCGCCCCGTCGGCAAAGCCTTGCTTGACGGCGTAGTCGGTGAGCGCAATCACATCCTCGTAGTCGTACTTGCCGACGCCCTTGGTGCTGTACGCGCCAAACGCCTCGCCACGACCGAAGGAGCCGCGATACTGAGGGAGCAGCACTCCATAACCTTGAGCGATGGCGTATGTAGACCAGAAATAGTCCGATGAGTTGAAATCGACGCCATTGCTGTCACTAGGGCCGCCATGGATCATAACCATGGTAGGGAGCGGCTTTGTGGGCTTACCGTCGGCGTCAGCGTGAGCCGCAGGTGTTAGGTAGATGGCATCGATATCAACTTCACCGTCGGTTGACTGGCAATTGAGGATCTTGTACTTGCCAAACGCTCGGTCTTTGAAAACCTTGCCATGGTATGACAACTGTGACTTGGACTTTCCACCGTCAGTGAAGATGACGGCCTCTTCGGGGGCGTTGAGACTAGATGTGCTCGTCGCGAGGCTGGGTTTCCCCGTTTCATTGTCAAAAAAGACGTCCCAACTGTGAATCTCCGTGTCTGGTAATGTGAACAGGTCATCGCCGCCAAGCTCGCTAACGATAGCAGTGAACCTCGCTACACGTTTCACCAACACCTTTCCGCCTGATATAACCACACCCAGCGCGTCGTCTTGTTCGCCATACGCGGCCCGGGTGACTGAAGGCGATTCCTCGGCTGGATCGATAGCAGCAACGCTAAGACTACCACAATTTTTTCCCGCTGGCATAATACAGATGAAATAAATCTTGCCGTCATGCGCCCACTTCAGATCAGTGGCCACAATATTGCAGGTGCACAGGTCCCGGATGACGCCTGACTCGACATTGACGACGGAGAATTTCGAACCAGTGATGACGCGTTCTTCAGACTCTGTGTTACTTTCACTCCGAAAGGCAATCCGTTTGCCGTTGGAACTCCAGTGCAAGGAGGTAATGTGGCGGTCGCCACCTACGATGACCTTGGACTCTTTCGTCTCAAGGTCGATGAGCCGCAGGCGCGCATACTCCCACTTTTTGCCCCAGACATCCGGGTCCGGGTCATCGTCCTTCTTCTTCTTCTCTTCCTCAGTCTCTTCGTCGGCCGAGGCGTAGGCCAGCGTGCGGCCATCGGGCGATAGCTGCCAGCACTCAATGCCCTGCTCGTCGTCAACTGGTGTAATCGCCGTCGGGTCGCCGCCGTCGAGACGCAGCACCCATACGCCTTGCTTTTTGCCCGGTTCGCTGCGATCTGACTGGAATAGGATGCGGTTTCCGTCTGGGTGCCATTGCGGGCTGCTGTCGGCAGAGGTGCCCGAGGTGAGCTGTCTTGCGGAACCGGCGTCTGCGGTCGATGCCAGCCACAAGCTGGAAACGAAATTCTTGCCCTTGCGCACATTGTGGTGACGCCCAAGCGCATAGACAATCTTTTTGCCGTCGGGAGAGAATCGAATGCCCCTTGGGTCTTCGAGATCTGCCAGCTTCTCGGCCAGGTCACGATCAAATACGTAACCCTCGGGTTTGGTGTTGTTTGGTTCCATGTTTGTTTGTTTTTTGTGCGTATCCTATCTTTTAGAGAAAGATTGCAGGCTTATTATGGTGAAGAAGTATAAGATAGCGATCACCTCATTCTGGTTTGATGAGCAGCATTTATATATTGCATTGAAGCGGAGATAGCTTGCGCCGTCGTGGCGCTCGTTCACCCTGGAGTGTAAGTGGCAACGAGGCTACGAAAGGCCGCGACAGGGCCACGAAAGTGGCTACGCAGTTACGCTCGTCTCGAATTACGTGGTTGACAACTGAAGACCAATCACAAATCACTCGGCCACTTCCTTTCCAGTATACACTCAAGAGCCGTTTTCAAATGGTTCGTTGATATATTTACGCAATATCATGCAATTAAACAAGATATTATTCGTCAGAGCCCTTGTCAATAGTGCTGCCTTTGATGAGACGCCGTTTTCCTTTGCGGCGGCCGTTCTGACGAGACTAGTTCCAAAGTAAGGTCAAACTTTGGGCAGTGGATTGTGAAGTGTTTGTCTCTTCTATCGACAGAAGCATGAGACGGAGTAGTTCGTGCTGTCTGTGGCATCACCGCTGAGAAGGATGGGTTGCCACGAGTCGGCCCTGAGACCCGCTTGCCGGCGCGCGGCGTGAAGAGCCAATCTCGGACAGGACACGAGACGGGGCAGGGGACTGAGAGCCTGCCAGCCTGGTTTATCTCTTCTTCCTGCAATAAGAAGGTGCTGCAGTTTCAGCACAAAAGAGTCTCGCTTTCAACTCACATGAAAACCTCGAGTTGATGCTTGTCACCACGCATCTACCTGCACGAAAGAGCTCCCATCAGCAGAAGTGCGCCCTCTGATCAGGATCAACAACTCAGCTGAACGCGAAGAAAATGCCAGCCGACGATAATCTCGGGTTTGAGTCAGCCCAGCGGGACGCCACCAGTCGCGGCCTGCCAGCTAGGCACCTAGGCAGCGACTAGCCTAAACAGCCCTACCAAGGCCCCGTAAAAGACCCCCCTTGGGCTGTTCAGCCGCTCGAGTCTAAATTGAAACTGGTGGTGCTTATGCGCCAGGATCTCCAGGCCTTTAAGCTAACTATGCTATGGGGGGCAGTAATAAAGCTACAGAAGCTGTGGCGCATTTTGGGCTGTGCTGGCTGTGAGTCCCCCTTGTTTGACGGTTGAGAAAAATTGGATTTGGGGAAAAGGACGCGAACACCCACTTCCAGTCTCGAGCTGTTTGTGTTTCCTGTCACTCAACTCTGTCTTCTCCTACTCTCGTTAACCGTTCGCCTTTTCCGAAACGACCATTCATTCCCGTCGCATCTAAACTCCAGCACCATGAGCGAACAACAACAGCAGCAGCAGCAGCAGCAGCAGCAGCAGCAGCAGCAGTACATGCAGCACCCTCAGCAGGCCGTCTCGCCAGTCCAGCCCGCCAACGTGTACCAGCCGCCCGCTCACAGCCCCGAGTCCATTCAGGCGATCCCCCAGGACCAGGCGCACCAAGCTCTGCCTCCTAGCTATGATCAGGCAAAGGCTGCTCCTCAGGGTGTGCCTGCCCAAGCACCCAATGGCATGGTCGCGACCGTTGTGCCGCTCAACATGCTCGGCGACCAGCCGCAGCCCATCGACTGCCCGTTCTGCCACCGTCGCACCATGACTGAGATTCGCAGAGAGGGAAGCTCTATGCAAATGTGAGTAAAAGTCTTCTGAGACCATATTTTGAACGAAATGTGCTAACATCGCATCACAGCCTCGTTGGTGCCCTCTTCTGTCTCGTCTGCGTCTGCCTGACCTGCGTTCCCTGCCTCGCACACTGGTTCGAGGACGTCGAGTATCGCTGCGGCCAGTGCAAGAACATGGTGGCCCGTCGGCGCCACGATGGCCCTCTGGAGATCCTCGGACCCCAGGTTGCCGTCGTCTCACAGTACGGCCAGCAGCCTCAGATGAACCCCCACCACCAGCAAGCGCAGGCCGCGCCCGTTCAGACCAAGTCCGCCTCAGCCTTTACTCAACCCCAGCAATACGAGATGCAGCCGCAGCATCCTCAGCAGCAGCAGTTCCAGCAGGCCCAGCAGCCCCAGCAGTACCAATACCAGCAACAACACCCTCAGCAGGTCCAGGAGATTCAGCCTGTGTACCACCACCAGCAGCAGTACCAGCAACAGCAGTACGTGCAGCCTGCTACTTCGCCTCAGCCTGACCTGAAGCAGTAAATGCGGCAAAAATTTCCTGGATACCCGAACTCTTCCTTTTTTCATGTTTTATTGCAATTTCTTCTCGAAATGCGGCGACCCCAGCCGTCTTCGTAGAAATGCCAGCGACTTCATTTCCTTCTTCTTTTTTCTTTTGCATTATGTAAATGGCGAGGCGCAGGGGATGAGATAGTATAAGACGGCGTGTTTATTAATAGACAGAATAATATTTATTGAACTCTACACGCAGCCTACCACACCGCGACATGTGGCCCAACCCTATACTAAAGAGTAACAACCACCTTGGCGAGCCAACAGCCCGAGATTTTCGGCTGGATAACTTGACAGATGCACAAAGAGTTGGACAAAGTAGTTTTATCCAAAAACTGCTTACGCAAGTTGTCATTGATCATTTGTCGCTCGGGACCTCGCACTATCATCGCTCTCTTGGGCAGTTTTCGACACGCCCCACCCACTTCTTAATGAGCGCCAATGTAAACATGCTTGACAAAATCGTTCCATCTAAACAACATCACACGTCCATTTTACAAGCGCAGCCGTTCTCATCAAAACCCCCAAAAGCGAATAAAACCTACCAGAAAGGAAAAATCCATGGTATAGAGTGACTTTTATTTCGGAATGACGGAAACATGGACAGGTCCAAGGTATGCAGCTGGGATTGCAACTGAAGTTTTGCCAGTGAAAGCAAGAAGCAGGCGAAGGCTAATTATTAATCGAATACTAGGCACCTCCGCTCCAGAGCCTGTCTCTGCCCTCCAGGCCCTTGAATTCTCATGCAATTGCATGGTCTTGTGATGCAGAGCTCGCCATTGCCACAATAGACGGCATTTACATCTTCTTGCCCGAGTACCCGCGCACCAGTGGTGATGGCGAGAAGCCTCCCTCGGAACGCTATGCTACATCACCCCAGTTTCCCCTCTTTATGCAGACGTCAGGGACTTTGCGCCCAGACCCGGCCATGAACGCACCGCTTTGCTTCTTTTCTGGTGTTTCTGAGCTCCCGCCTCCGCCGCCGCCTCCAGGTGCTGCAGACGGCGCTGGTGGTTTCCCCGGCGTCGGAAGTGGTAGGATCACCGGTGCCGGGGCATCCCTGGGACAAATTATACGCGTCGAGTGGTCGCCGAGCGGGCTGGGTAGCAACCTGCGCCCTGTACTGACGGCGCTCACCGGCCACGGCGCCATCATTTGCTTTGGCGAGTACATTGACCTGCGCAAAGGCGGATCATCCACGACACAGGTGCGCTCGTTCAAGAACTGGCGCATTCTCTGGGGGCTTGGCGCGCTGCTTCCACTGCCGATTGTGGGAGGGCAGCGGCGTGCTGAGCTCGGAGAGGATGCGGAGATTATGAATGAGCGCATCACAGCGCTGTCCTGGGCAAAGGAAGTTATGCCGGGTACGGCGTTGCTGGCGTATGAAACAGATGATCAAGATGTTGTTATCATGGCGGTGCAGTTTTACAGTCGTGAGAGCACACCAGACGTGAAAGGGTGGGATATTCGCGAAGTTGCCCGGTTTGATGCACGAGGGCCGCACGTGGTATGTACAAGCAAAACCCACACGTCAACCTGCCGTTGATTTGCTAACTACGGAGCAGGATATCGACGAGTTAGACCCAGACTTCATATCATCCGGCTCTACGTTCTCTCTGAAATGGAGCCCGTGGGTCACAGTTGAAGGCAAACAGATTGCGGCACTATCATACATCGCTAATAACCATGTGGGATTCCGGCGAGTTGTAATAGAGGAAATGTGGAAGCAGGGAGAAACGCCATCTGTCAAAGTAGACGAGCATGACCTTAAGGGTATCTGCCTTTCGCTATCAACGGATGCATTTCTGGAATGGGAGAATATAGTAAGTATCACAGCAGTGCGCTTTAAGAGAATATCCGCTAAGAGCTCAATAGCCTTGGAGTGATGATGGAGTACTCAACATGCGTGGCATCATTGCGTCACCCTTTACTCTGCACCCTTTTCAAATTCCTCTCACTGGGCAATTAGGCGCTGCGATCCCCACACATAGGACTGATCTTTGCTCGACTACATATCCAAATCAGGACGTTTCATCAACAAACCCTATTACTGGTACGTTTTTCTAAAGCATTTATCGAAATGATGGCTAATGCGAGATAGGCCTCGTCGTCCATCATGCCGAACTATCCTCGCGCCCATCCATACCACATTATTCACTAGTTCGACAATCCTGCACAGCTACCAACCAAGACTGGTTCCAAACCACACTACCAGGGGACGAGACGCCAATTCCACAATGGGCTGAAGACTTGGGTCAGCGCAGTATTCGAAGGATACCGCTGACCAGAGCCTTGCGAGGCAAAGACATTGATTCCGACGACTCCGACGACGAAGAGGACGAAGACCAGGAAGCCGGCAACGAAAGACTCGACGCCACCACGGGCCCTGGCATCGGGGCCGTCGCAGACGGCGACGTGCAGATGCAGGAGCCCGACAGCTCAGAGCGCCAGGTCCACCCATGCCGCTTCCGCCTCTGGGGCCTCGCCGCCTCGCCCGGCGACGGATGCACCGCCGCGGTCGTGTCCAAGTACAACACGCAGCACCCCAACCGGCGCGACCGCTGCGAGGTCATGTTTGGGTGGCACGTGCCGGGTGACGGCGGCGAGGAGGGCACGGGGCAGCAGAAGACAATGCCGGCCCGGGCGACGACGGAGGCGCGCGTCTGGGAGTGGATGTACGGGCGCGGGCCCGAGGTGCCCGGCACCACGGCCACGACGGACATCATGTCGCTCGCCAGAAGCGTGAGCACGCTCCGCCGGCAGTTTCGCGACGTGCTGCCCCGTATTCGTTGCGTGTTTTGCGACAGTGCTCTGCAGGAGAAGGGCGCAGAAGCCGTGTGCGTCAAGGGCCACTCATTTGGTAAGCCACCTCGACCCGAGATGACGAGAAAAAAAAACAACAACACCCCCCCTATATCTCTTTGAAACAGATCCAAAAACTAACATGTATCGTAGCAACCTGTGTATCGTCCGGAATGCCCATCATGGCACCGGGCATCTCCCGTGTCTGCGCCGTGTGCGGCCTGCGCTGCCTGCAGACGGCCGAGCTGGCTAGGCTCGCCAAGGAGCATCTAGGCCAAGACGTGTCTCTGGACATGTCTGCAGAGATCTGCGGCGGGTGTGGCGGCAAGTTTATAGTTTGATGAATAGTGAACAGCACTTGTATCCTTTTACCTCCACAAAAAAGAGCGGAAGGGCGGCGAAAACTACACCTGAGATACTTACATGACCGAGGACGCGGAACAAGTTGCTGGATTGTCAAAAAGACAGTAAATGGTTATGGAAAAGAAGGAATAAACGATTTTGAGAAAAGAAGAGCAACATAAATGACTAAAGAAAATACACAGCGCTCTTGTTGGTTCCGCCAAGACCTCATGCTTCAAGTGTCACCGTAATGACTTATACGACACACTGCGTACCCACTCGCTACCCGCTATTTCGTCTGCGATGTTCAAGCTAAGAGTAGACTGACTGTATTCTTTTGGTTTAAAGCTCACCACCGTTGCCAGACGTTGCATTGAAGTGCGGGCTCTTGGTACCCTCATAGATACCGCAGACGAGACGTCCGTTGACCGCCTTGATACCAAGGTCACCATCTGCAGAAGTTTCTCGTCAACATGGTATTCATCCTCAAACGTGCACTCCAAAGTCGGAAATCCTCTTATCCCCTTGAAATGTAGAAATACGTACAGTCGTCACCGAGAGAAATTTCGGTAAACTTGGACACGCCGCCAGGCTCGGGGAGGCATGAGCATCGGAGCTCGACGGTGCCGTCCGTCGTCGACGAGCTCTCGATGCCGCAGGGATGGCATGTCGAGTCATAATTGCCACTATTTCCACAACGTCAGAAAAGAAAAACCCACCCTTTCTACATTTTATCGCTTGTGCTACCAGTCTCGAGCATCCAATCACGTACTTTGGTTTGAAGACGAGTTTACCAACGTCGTTGCCGAGACACTTGTTCAGGTTCAGGCTCGTGAGCCACCAGGAACCCTTGCCCTCGGCATCCTCCTCGTCGTCCAGGCACACCGCCTGCAGCGTCGACTGGCCTTCTTTACCGTAGCCCAGCAGCGTCAGGTGGCGGCACTTTTGCCCAAACACGGCGTCGGCGGGCACGTTCTTGCTGACCACGGCCCAGGCCGTCGTGTTGACGTTGGCGTCGAACATCATGTTGTCGTTGATCGGCTTGTGGTTCACGCCGGGCAGCTTCCCGCTGCCGCTGATAGACTTGCTGTTTTTGCGGTCCGCGCTACTGCTGCTGCTGCTGCTGCTGTCGGAGTCGGGGCTGCTCCCGGGTGCCATGCTGGGCACATATCGTCTGTCGCTGGCACCGGCGGGCACGGCGAGCACCTGGGAGGCAGAGAGGGCCAGCATGGCCATTCGTACGCTGGAAACGAGATGCATTTTGACTTGATGTAGATTTGGATCCGGTCCAAATGTGGTGGTGTGGAACGAATATCTAGATATGATCTGAAGATGCTCTCCTCGGGATTTTAGAAAGCGAAAACCCTGTCAAGGGACCAGCCCTCAATCCGAAAGAAACTCTTCGTGAAAGACAGTTACAACCTCGTATAAGTCACCCTCTCAAGGTTTTGCGGCATCGGGCTCAGGTTTTTTTTCTTTCGACGTTTGCGTTCAGGCTGATCTTGAGACGTGAGGGAACGGGCGTACTTTTCTTGGCTCGGCGCCAGTGGTTGAGGCAAGAGGGCTCTGACGGCCCGCGTGTGAAGACAGAGAAAAAGAACGGTGCAAGGCGATTAATGCAATGACAAAGTCTGTCCAGAATCAAATCAATGCGTGCAAAAACAGCCAGTGGCGTTGCTGAGTGGTACGCGAAGACAGATTCATGCAAACGCTGAGCACCTGACAGGTCGTGGCAGGGCAGGCTGGTGTAAGTGAAGTCGCGCTCAGATGCAAACGCCCAACAGCCCGTGCCAAAAGTCAAAAGCATCGCCGCCGAGCGCCAGTGTGCAGCCTTGAGTAGTACCTGGCACAATAGCACACAGCGGAGGAAAAGCATACATAATAGTTTGGGACTTGAATCTTGTCCTTATTCCTATCAATTTCGTGGGCTCGCTATCTAATACCATCTTCCGCATGAACAGTTCATTCCTCGCATCCTCGCCCACAGTAACCTCGGCATGCATTGCCCCTACTCCCGCTGAACCAGAAAACAAATAGCGTACAACTAACCGTAAAGAGAAAAAAAGAAGAAAAGAGAAAGATAATAAGAGAAGGTCAGAAAAATATGGGTAGATACAGAAATGTTTGCCTGGTATGCATGGATGTGCATATATTGAGATGAAGACGGCTCACCTGCAGCGGCTGCAAGCTGCTCACCGACATCAGAGTACCGATCGTGGCCAAGGTGATAAAGCTAAATAACTGCAAAGACGTGTAACAGAAAATCTCCAACCGGAGATTTCATAATAACCGCCTTAAAGTCCAAGTCGGTATCTTGCAGGCTTTGCCCGTTGTAGAGGGTAGAAAAAAAAACAAGAAAGATTGTAAACGCCGGACCTTTTATGTATTCCCAGAAATCGCCTAGTGCTCCAAGTTGAAATCAAGTCCAATAACGCTAATCAGAAACCGACCAAGGGATGAGCAATGCTCAATATGCCTGACCAGGCACCGGTTTTCTCTGAGGCGCTTGGTTGGGGGACTGGGGAGTTGGCGCTGGGTTCATCGGGCTGGGACCAGGAGCACCCATCGGGCGAGCGTTCATGCCGTTGGGGCTCTGAGGACGTCCGCCCGGAGGTCCCTGGTAGCGAGGTCCAGGAGACTGTGGGCGAGGTCCAGGGCTCATGGCACCACCAGGTCTAGGTCCCATAGCTTGCGGAGGACGCTGGCCTTGAGGAGTCATGGGGCGACCTTGAGGCGTCATTGGGCGGGCAGGTTGGTTGGGTCCGCGAGGGAAGCCGCCTTGAGGGTTGATAGGAGGGCCAGGTCGGGGAGCACCCTGAGGAGGACGAGGCTTCACAGGACGAGTAGACAGGCAAGTGCGGGGAACAACACCTTGCTGGGATCGATCGAGACGAATGCAGAGAGCCCAACCATCGTCGTACTCGTGAAGGAGACGAACCAAATCGCCAGCGCGAAGCTCCATCTCGTCTTCAAGTGTAGGCTTGAAGTCGAGCTGGACACGGTGGACAGCAGAACCGGGAGGACCGCCAGCAGCTGCAATAGCAGCTGCGCTCTGAGACGGGGGGTTGGTAGCACCGAGAGGCATCGAGGAGACACTGAATTCAGTACCGGCGGGGCTAGGAGGGACAGCATCGAGAGTGCCTGGAACAGTCAGGTCAACGTCCCTCTGGCTTTCCTTGCGCATCGACGTCTTTCTGGTAAGAGCTGCGGCACCAACGGCGCCGGCAGCAGCGCCAGCAGCAACGGCAGGACCGTTAGCAGTCCATGGGTCACGAGCCGGGCCACCGGGCGCGTTGATGCGCTCGGCACCACTACCGAAGGGATTATTTGGGTGGTTGCTCTGGCTGGTGCCAGGACGATCCCACTGGTTGGCGGCAGCAGGGTTGTTGGCGGTACCACCACGAGGGGCATTCTTGTCGAGGTTCCAGTTGGGAAGGAACTGAGTCACAGGGCGAAGACTGATGCGAGGCGCTCTAGGATCAGAGTGGCTGGGCATACGGGCGAGGCCGTCGCTACCAGCTCTACCATTGAGCTTTTCGTTGTCGCTGAGTCGCTGACGCTGCAGCTGGCGTTTACGACGGTTGAAAACCATGAAAACGATCAAGGCAACCAGCAAAACTCCGCCCAAGACACCGAAAGCGATTCCTGCCTTTGCACCTGCAGAGGTTCCCTCGTCCGCAGAGCTCTTGCTAGAGGGCGCTAGAACAGATGAAGCAGTGGGCGACGGCAGCGAGGAGGAGCTCGTCATCTGCTGAGTCTGGTGGGTGGGCGCAGGTGTGCTCGTAGAATCAGCGACAGCAAGGGTTGTGCCGAGAGAGGTTGCTTCAACTGGGGAGGTAATCGAGTTTGGGGCTGCGGTGGCGGTAGGCTCGGGATCCTCAGAAGAGGTCACTTCGTTGCTGCCGTTGTTGATGACTTCGGCGTTGTTGTTGACTTTCGGAGCGACAGATTGCTCTGTCTGTTGTGGGCTATCCTGTCCTTGGGTTGAATAGCCGCCAATCTCACCACTAAAGGTGGGCGCCATTGTTTTGTAGACTGTTTTTATGTAGGTTTCGGCTTTAATAATAGTTAGTATCATTGGTGAATGTGCAGCTCTCTCAAGAGCAAAATCGGCGCCGATCGAATGAGAGCCGCAAACAGCGCGACAAGCTGCTTACCTCTCTGGAGCTTCTCGCCCGCGTCATTAGAAGCCGACTCTGGGAGTCCATCGATAATGCTACCGACATCTTCCCAGAAGTCGCGTTTCTGGTGGTGATGGTGGAGGTGAGCGTGACCCATCTTGGCGCCTGCAATCTATGGCGACGGGAAGACGGGGAAGACCGAGTATGCAGAGGAGAAAGAAAGTAAAAAGCAGGACGATCTTTGCGATAATCAACAAGTAGGTGTGGTCGGCGAGGAGTTAGTTTGGTCGGCAGCGGAAGAGGCTGGTCGCGCGCCGGTTGACTGGAATGTTGTGGTGGAGGCTGAGGGAGAAAGAATGTAATTCTAGTATTGGCGCACTATTGAAACCCCAGAAGCGTGTTGTTGATTCGGACACCGATGTCTCAGATCAAGACGTTTGCAGGCAGGCACACAGAGAAAAGCGTCCGAGAGAAGGGCGGGTTTTGTTTTAGCGTCGAGTGCCAGCGGGTGGTGAGCAGAGAGAGTGTGAAGCGGAGGTTTCGTCGGTCGGCTGTCGCGCGCGGGTCGAGGAAACGGCTGCAAAGGAAGGCGAAGAGAGCGTTTGCAGAAAAAAAGAGGGCGTGGAGAAAAGAAGGAAACGAGTTGGCGCACAGCACACGGAAAGAGAAAAAGAGAGTGTGAGGAGCACACGCACGCGCGCAACAGCTCAGAGCAGATAGAAAAAGAGAGGTTGATGATGACAAGTAAAGGAAGGAAAAGGCAGACGGGCAGAGGAGACAAGAGGAGGGCCTTGCAAACGGGGAAGGACGATGGTGGAGTGGAGGGCGGGAAGGGAGGGTAGGAAAAAGGTACCTAGACGGCGGGAAGTGAGATGCTGGTATGGACAGAGGC
>JARDXD010000228.1:0-61741 GCA_029218145.1 Aphanocladium album | reverse complement strand
GAACCCCCCCCCCCCAAGCTTCTCATGCGCTAGCTTGTTCCAGGCTGGCCACCGTGGACCGAAGATCGCTGGTGTGATGTGCGGGTGCCAGGACAACCCTCAAAGCAGTAGGACCCTTGCTTGCTCGCCGAGCCGACCTTTATTCATCTGCGCATGACTTCTGGTAGGACTTGGTGCAGATCAAAGGGGCTTTGTTACGTGGTTGTTTCCTTGATTGACCCATAGAACATCAGTCAATATGTGAAACACTCCTTCGATATGAGAGGCTGCGTCGCTCTCAAGACTCGCGTCGAGCTCATCATATTTGGCACGCGACGCAAGCCTGAGTGTAAGCCACGACGTGGCTAGCAGTACGCTATTGCCCACCACTGTCTCTACATGGTTACATCACAGCTGCCAAGCGATAATTAATCATGGGCCCAAACCAAACATGCTACTTTCAATTATCAACATATCCGTACTCCAGCTTTGTAAATGCAGCGTAATCCCAACAATCCAAAATCGCACACAGTGCGCAAAACCATGCCCGCTCAATCAATGCATGAGAACAAACTCTATACCAATGTTCACTGTCGTGATCCTGTATGCCTTTACTCAACGCTTAAGCCCTCGAGCACATTCATTGCTCTTGTACCTTCGCTCTCAAACAGACTGACCATCCGTTCACACTCATGTTTGAGCTTCTTCTCGGCCTCCCCTGCGTTAAAGTAGATCCACTCCTCTACGGTCATTTGCTTTTCAGGACTGCTCAATTCCCCGCCCTGTTTGAGAAGACGTCCCACAGCATTCTCCTTATCGGCCCCTGCCTTTGGTGTGCCAAAGATGGCATCCAGATTGGCTGCGGACCAAGGTGTCGTGCTCTGCAACCCCGCAATGACGTTGCGCTTCGAGGGCGACATCCGCGAGGGCGTGGCAGCAGGCGGTGCCAGAGCAATGCGCTTTGTTGATGCGCTTGGTCTTGAAGATGGCGGCTGGTTCTCGGCGTCGGACGACTGTGGTGATTGTGAAGGAGATAGTACTGCCTGCTTAGCTGATGGGGCTGGAGATATGGTGTAGCCAGGGGTCGACGGTGGCTCTGCTAACGACGTAGCCAAAGGTGATGTAGCTGCCTCGATAGGGTCCTCTGCAATCTGCATATCGTCGTCTTCAGCAAGAAGATCATCGTCATTCATATCTGTCGCGTAGTTTGCCTCGCTGGTCAACTGGGCGTCAGGCCCTCGCGAAGGAGTGGGCGAAGGCTCTGGCGACTCTTCCTTCTCTGCTGCGCGGCCGCGTGCATGTTTGATAGGAGTCTCGTCTTGTTCGACATAAGTGACCATATCCACAGAGCCTTCAGAAGCTACAGATGATTTCCTATTTTTCGTCCTACCACGCTTCTCGGCCATCGAGTCAACCGAGTCAGTATTTTTTACCACGGTATCCGTGCTAATAACACTTTGGTCATCCTGCTCCTCAGTTCCGCTTTCGATATACTTTTCAGGAAGCGAAGGCGGAGGGGATGGGGATGGGGTTGGAGTTGGTTCTTTTACTTTCTTGGCCTTGGTCTGCTTCGAGGCT
This sequence comes from Aphanocladium album, assembly GCA_029218145.1. Taxonomy (NCBI): domain Eukaryota; kingdom Fungi; phylum Ascomycota; class Sordariomycetes; order Hypocreales; genus Aphanocladium; species Aphanocladium album. The sequence continues at coordinate 60,184 of JARDXD010000228.1, read as the reverse complement.
TTCCGGGTGCCAGTTGCTTTTCGACCCTTCTTCGCGACTTTGAGCTCCTTCTCGGGCTCATCAACTTCCATCTCGTTTTGGAGCGCCTTCAGCTCGCCGTCCAACTCGGCCTCGTCCGCTTCTGAGGGTTCGGGGTCGAGCATTCTGTAGGCAGCCGATTTTGTATTCTCAATGGCCGGCTTGGCTTCAGGCTGAGCTGATGGACGTCGATATTCGTACACAAACTCGTCTTCAGTAAGCTGGCGCTCAAGATCTGCTTCCAGTTGCCTCTCAATTTCGTCGTCATCGGGGAAGGCCTCTGGTGTGATGGCCCGCATCGAGGCAATGGATGTGTTTGCCACCGATGCCGCCGCAGATGGCTTTCCTGTCTTGGACTGCCGGCCACCCTTGGCCTTGGAGGGGGCAGGCGCGTCAGGCACGGCAGTGTCTTCAGATGCAATGGATGACTCCATCGCGCTGGCTCTCGTTTTGGTTGCTCGCTTCTTGGTAGCTGGTACACTGACCGTGCTCATGACGGAATCGTCGACAGCCTCGCTGCCGCGCTTTCGTCCGCGCGTTGATTTGGCTGGTGGCGGTTTGGCCAGAACTTCGCTCTCATCGCCAGCATCGCTTGCATCATCGGCTGGAGTAGTCTCCTTCTTTGTCTTCCTTCGCCCACCCTTGGCAGCTTTGGCGGTGGCCTTCTTAGCCCGAGGCTTCTTGCCTTGAGCCATGGACGCAGTGGTCAGAACGCTGTCCTCTGGTTCGGCCGTTTCGTCGACAGCAATTGTATCTGATGTCGCAGTAGAGACGGATTGGACTGATTGTGTTGATGCGCGGGATACCTTTGAACCTCTGGCAGCCTTGCCACGGGTTGTTTTCTTCGGCGCAGGCTCGGGTTCGCTCGATAAGTTGAAGAAAGCACAGTTCGGAGAGCGCTTAAAATGCTCGTCACTAAAATTTCGTTAGTCAAGCCAAGATAATAAATGAGAGAGGGGTTATCTTACTAGGGCTTGTCCTCTGGTTCCCAGCCGTCAAGTGCGAGTTGGCAATACATGCATGTTGCCATGTCATCGGATTCATCTGTTGGTGTGTAGACCCATCCTGATTCAACAAGCTAGAGAAGGGGGCGAGTCAGTTTGATCGATTCTTCTTTCCGCCGCAGCAACTTTCCTACCTGCTTGGTTTTGCATTGCCATCCCTTCTTGCCCTCGTGCGGCCATCTGCTGCCGAAAGTGGCTTCGCGGGCCTCCACCATGTGTGGCAAGGTTGGGTCTTGCTTGGAGTACTCTTCGATCTCGGCTTCTATGGCTGAGATGATGGCCCAGCCGCAGTGCGACGCGTGCTTCAGATGTTCGACTAAGGGGTCATCGCCGGCTTCCCACCCATCGAGGCCCTTTTCGCAGAGAAAGCATGTGCAGTTGTCGGGATTTTCGGGGCTCGGGTTGAAATAGAATCCTGCTTTGGCGAGCTGGGGGCATGTTTGTTAGCTAGGCGATGCGAACGGGCGGATCGGGATGCCAGCTACGTACGCTCGCGGGTGTGATTTGCTTGTGCGGCCAGTTTAGTGGTTTGGCGGCGCGTCCGGCGGTCGATCCGCGCTTTTTGGTAGTTTTGCGAAAAGACGCAACGCGCCCGTCGTATGTGATGTATTTTTCAGCGTCGGCCATGGTGTCGGGCTGTGTCTATATTGGCGGTAGAGAAAAGAGTCAAGGGAAGCTGCGAGAGATGTGTCGCGCAACGGCGGCGACGACGAGATGCGTCGCTAGTCGTGGGGATTGGGTGTGGCGTTTTCTACAGAGACAAGCAAATCATCTCTCTGGTTTGAAGCGATCCCGTATGTATGCAATGCAGAAATGCACTATAAATCTTTTCAATGAACCAAAGGCAAAAAGATTGAACGCCGTTGGAGCTGTTGCTGGTGGTAGCTTCTTGGCTATTTTGGTACCGCGTTTGTTTACTTTGCACCAGAGTGGGGCGGGCCAAGCCATAACAGCGGCCATCTACAGCTCTCCCAGCGCTGAAACACTGCATGCATAGCCAATCATGCATGGGGCGTGCCAATGTCTATCTTGATTTATTTTATTCTTGTTTCGCTGTCAGAATTTGTCGAGTTTGGTTGGGTCGTTGAAGCTACTGCGAGCCTTTGATACCCTTTTCGGTTGCGATTCAGCCAGAGACGACGCGGCGGCCGACACTGGCTCGTACTCGCATTGCCTCTTCAACATGCGCTGGCTTCCGTAAGCGCGAAACGTCGACTATAATACAAAAACGAACTTTTACAGCTTTCCCGCAGCCTTCAGAGCCTTGTCGCCATCGACCAGGACACACCAGCCATCGTGACCGCGGCCGCCCTCGCCAAAGACGACAGCCTCAAATGTGCCGTCGGCCAGCGCAAACTTGAGCACCTCGTCATCCCAGGTACCCGGCTGCAGCCAGATGGAGGGAATTCCGGCCGTCTTGGCCTCCTTCAGAACACCGATGGTGACGGCCGGATGCGTGATGATGGACACGGCCGTGTCCTTGGGGTTGGCCAGCGCCGAGACATTGGGCACGGTGGCGTGCTCGCTGCCATTGACCGTCACCGTAGGCGAGGCCGGGTTGACGGGTGTGACCTTGAGGTCGCGGTCCAGGTACCAGGCGTGCACTGGCAAATTCCGAATCAACACGTAGTCTGTAGCATGACTCTTGGTAGAGACTCACCTTTGTGACCAAACTTGGCTGGGTTGGAGCTGGCGCCGACGACGGCAAAGTTTGGCGCGGTAAAGAACTTGCGCGCGGTAGCTTCGGTTGCCATCTTGAGAGCGAAAATTATGACGGTTGTCTCGTTGACGAGAGGTTGAAGTTTTTGAACTGGAGATTATGGTTGAGAAGAGCTTGAGAGACGTTCTGTAGCCGTAGAGATGCTCCGACGGCCGGCTATCCTTCAGCGGGGTGCTCCGGCGCAGAGGCAAATCGGCCTGCCCCGCCTCCGCAGGCCAAATGTTGCGATGGCGCAACTCGCAAGGCAAATTCGCTGGCGCTTGCATGGGCAAGCCGACCTCTACTTCCAGAAAACATTTCTTACAGATTTTCTTGATTCTTCTTATTCTAGCACGGTATCGAGAACACTTGACACTTTCCGGCACGCTCGAGCACTTCTAGGCGTCCTGTTGTCATCACAGCCAGTAGCAGGTAGTGGTGGTTTACGCACAGGTGACAGCCTCCACAAGCTATCATAGACGGATTAGCGGGGGGTGGCAAGTTATCGGTGAGAGCGTCTGGGATGCTTTCTTCAACCTGTGGCGGATTCTTGAGTGTTTGGGAGCATTGTTCTTGTCTAGTTTCACGTTCATGGTGCCGTAGTCACAAGCGTCCCACAGCGGCTCTGCAACACTCGAATGGTGGCTCACCAGATTTTACCAATTCCACGCAACACAACCTGAGATATACTTTTTATTCGCCAGATACAATGAGCAGAAATACTCAAAGTATATTCGCAATCAGCTTGATCCTAAATTATTACCTCTTCTCAAAAGCACACGGGCAAATGCTCACTACGTCTGTTGCATCACCATTTACCCTGTAGCGGCAACTGACCCAATTATTCGCTGGCCGCTAGCATCGGCCGAGTCGGGATTGCCTCGGAGAGGCGACCAATGGCACAAGCTATATAAGTCATCCATCGGATATCATGGGATAAGGAGCCTTTTGTTGCAGCTGTACAGAAATTCGTGTAAATTATATGGCACAATGTCCTTGTTTGCGTGAGTCAGTGCGTGATGCGAACAAACAAAGTGATGAGGGTCACTGATTGCCAACAGGAAGACAACCTTCTCAGCTGCGGGCTATGCGGCAAGCAGACCATCCTACCCTGCGAACCTGTTCAAGACGGTATTGAAATATCACAATGCTCAAAATGCAAATGGTACAGCACTCGACCTGGGCTGTGGGCACGGCCTGATCTCCCGAGAGCTGAGCCCCTACTTTGCCAAAACGATTGCCACAGACCCTAGCCCAGGCATGGTCGCTCAGGCCAAGAATATGACGGCAGATGGCAAGATTGAGATTCGGCAAGCGAATGCTGAAGATCTATCCTTTCTGCCGGACAAGTCTGTCGATCTAGTAGTGTCCGGCCAGGCCGCGCATTGGTTCGACTACAACAAGGCGTGGCCAGAAATTGCGCGCGTGGTCAAGCCGGGAGGCTCGATGGCATTTTGGGGCTACAAAGACAACGTGCTCGTCGGCCATGCCAAGGCCAACATCATTTTCGACAAGTTTAGCTACAGCAAAGAGGATATTGCGCCAGGCATTGAGAGCATGGGTCCCTATTGGGAGCAGCCAGGCCGACAGATGCTGCGCCGACTGTTAACAGATGTCGTGCCACCGTCGGCGGAGTGGGAAGAGGTGGAGCGCATCATGTACGATGTCAACGCCGAGGCCACCGAGGCCGATCTGAAGGACGCCTGGATGGTCAAAGAGACTACCCTGGGCGGCTTTGAAAGCTATGTGCGGACAGCTAGCAGCTACCTGGGCTGGAAAGAGGCGCATCCAGAGCGGAAGAGTCGAGAGGAAGGAGGAGAAGGCGATATTGTAGATATGCTCATGGACGAGGTTGTCGCCTCGGAGCCTACGTGGAAAGACATGGGAGACAATTGGCGAGATGCAAAGGTCAAGACAGTCTGGGGGACGTTTATCCTGATGGCGAAGCGGAAATAGGCGAGGGCCGAGAGCGGCGTCGAGGAGCACTTGTGGGTGTTTCGAGAGCTGTCGCATGTACATATTGATGCTGCCAGTAGCTATTAATAGTGACTCGGCTTTAAAGTGCATGCGGCAATGCTAAAATGTCAACAACACAACATCCGCTATTGAAACCCTGATTAATGCAACGATGGGCTCGACCATGTGCTGGCATGCAGCGCGGCAAGAGTGAGCACACACCGCCTGTCCTCCAGCCAGTGACAAGACAGCAGCAGTCGACAAATCGAAACGAAATGCATGCACATGGATCGGGAGGAGATTGCTGCGACGCTGAACCCTGACCAGCTGCCGTTGCCCCGACAAAGACTGGCGCCGACAGGGAGGAGGGATGGGAGAAGCAGGCGTGGCAGGCTTGGAGCGTGGGGCGGTCGAGGTCTCAGGAGGTGGCCAGGCGAGGGGACCAGTCCTTTTTTTAATGACCAGCGTGGTCTTGTCGTTTTTGTTCTTGACAACATCATTTTGTGCCAGGAAAAAAACGAATCGATACAGTTTCCAAGCAAAAAGAATCGACAGCTTTTATCTTGTCCGAGCAGAAACTCTGTCCACGACGCGAATCCCTCTTCGGCCGTACGATCAACACTTTTTACCCACCACCACCACACCACCCCTTTCCACAGTCAACAATGGTGAGTTGCCCCAGCACCAGCACCCAATGTAAACAAATGGCCGACCCCGCGGGCGTGCGGCGCCTCTGATTCGCCAGCCCGCCCAGAGCGCACGCCCAATCTTTTTCCGCTGACGGAGAGGCTTTGCGCGTTTGCGGGAGAGTTTGTGGCATCATTGCAAGAAAATCCTCGGCTTCTTCTTTTTTCTTTCATCGCCTTTGCATCTCTCGCTCGCCAAATTTGATCGCCTCTTTTCTTCTACTTCGGCTTTTCATCAGCGCACACAAATTTACCACCATGGCTTCTAACCAGTTCGATTCTCAGGCTTCGACCAACTACAAGGAGGCTTTCGCCCTGTTCGACAAGCGCGGCAACGGTCGCTGCACTGTCGACTCCCTCGGCGATCTTCTGCGCGCCTGCGGCCAGAACCCGACCCTTTCTGAGATTGAGGACCTGCAAAAGGGCCTCGGCCAAGAGTGTGAGTTTGATGCGCCCGCGATGGAGTGCTTGGTGCGGTATTGGGTTGCGATGGGCGTCGCATTGTTATTGTCCCCGCGACCCAAGCGACCCCGCCATCGCACCCACGCCAGATAGAAGAAACCACAGCTAACAGCAGCGACAGTCGACTTTGAGTCTTTCCAGCGCGTTCTCAACCGCCCCGGCGGCTTCCGCGACCCCGGCGAGCCTGAGGAGTACTGCCGCGGCTTCCAAGTCTTTGACAAGGACATGACGGGCTTCATCGGCGTCGGCCAGCTCAAGTACATTCTGACGAACCTCGGCGAGAAGATGACGGAGGATGAGGTCGACGAGCTCCTCAAGGCTGTCGACACCAGCTCTGGCCAGGTCAACTACACTGGTACGTTTGTTTGGACAGGTTGTTTCCATGGCATCCGCTAACCCACAACTCTAGACCTCGTCCGCACGATCCTTGCCAACTAAATGGGCGCCCTGCGCTCGCGACGAGCCAGAATGCATCATACAAACGGACCGGCGTTGATGATTTTTTTCACGTGTTTGACTATGGGACAGGTTACTGGAAGCAACTTGATTGGGATAATGAAGCAACGATGACGCAAATACGGAGACGGATTGTTATTGTGTCTTGTCATGTATATTTTGTGCTAGGTGCGCGACATTGCGCCGAATTGACGATAGTTTTGCCATGGTTTGGTTCTTTTGCATCCAGTGACACCTATTACGTATTGGCATGAAGCCACCGCCAATGGCCCCGGGTCTGGTGCCTGGCAGAAGCATCCGCCACCTTGCGGAATTTGCCTCGAATGGACATGTCAGCCCCATCTAATGAGGCTCTGCGGACAAATTTTTAACGAGCCCGCGCAACCGATGCAATGTTCCATGCAGGATACAGTGCCGTACCTTGCCGTGCCATGGCTGAGCCACCGCCTGCAGTACCCGTGGCTAGTCTGTCATTGAGAGTCAGCAACTGACGGGTATGTACCACGACACGCATCATCTTTCGACCATGCTAGTCATTACATATTACGAATTGAACAAGTAGACACCAATTCTGTCGCCAGGCATTACCCAAGCACACAAGGTATCTAGTTAGTTGACGCTACCCCTCACCCCCTGCCAGCAGTAAACCTTTGGTGGGAACACCCGACCAAAGACCCCTGCCCGCTATTTTTTTGCTGCCCCGCATCACCGCATCTCCATCGTCTAACCACCTGCCTGTCTGGTAGCCTCGCCTCCCCAGCATTGGTCACTATCTGCCCACCATCTCCATTGCCCTGGGGCACCAAAGCCGCAGCTCGTCGTCCAATTCTAGTTTCCATTACCAAAGCCCGTATGCCGTCTTCTCCGCTCAATTACACACACCCTCTGTAGCCGTGACTCGTCTGAGCTTTCTCCCAAGTCGACGAAAGCAGCAAGCCCCGCCGCTCACACCGTTCACCACATTCCCATAGTCCTCCGCTTTGCGCCTGCGTCGTCGCTCACCACCATCCACAAGACCCCCTCTCTTAACGAGACGCCTGCCGTGGCGCCACGTCAACCGCTCACCCTGCATTTCTTAAAGACGACACGTCTGCTCCTCCTCTCGTGCCTCGTCGTCCTCCTCGCCGTCACACTGGCTCCCCAGCGCTACATCCTCCGAATCGGCTCCCTGGCCCAGCAGCTGCGCAAGACACCATTGATACGAAAGATACCAATCGCACAGCGCTTCGTCAGCACCATGGCCTCCGAAAAGTTTGCCAACCCGCCTCAGCAGCCTCCGCTGTTCAACTACACCCCGGAGAGCATCGAGGCCAAGATCGACGAGATTGTGGCCTTGCACAGAAAGGCGGTCGACGATGTGGTCGCCTCCACCACCCCGGAGACCGCCACCTTTGAAAACACTCTGAAGCCGATCCTCGAGATTGAGAATCTGACGCACGGCGATAACTTCAGAGCCTGCTTTGTGCAAAACGCCAGCCCTGACGCTGCTGTTCGCGAGGCGTCCCTCAAGGCTGACGGCAGAATGAGAGAGCTGGACATTGAGCTGCGCATGCGCGACGACATTTTCCAGCGCGTCAAGGCCGTCTACGACAACCAGGCCTCGGCCAACCTCGACGCCGAGTCCACCACCATCCTCGGAAAGGAGTACAAGCAGTACATCAACAAGGGTCTGCTCCTCCCTCCTGGTCCCGAGCGCGATCACTTCAAGAAGCAGCAGCTCGAGCTCAGCCGTCTGTGCCTCGAGTGCTCCAACAACCACAACAACGAGACTGGCGGTATTTGGTTCACACCTGAGCAGCTTGAAGGCATCCCCCAGACCGATGTCGACGTCGATACCCTTGAGAAGGGTACCGGCGAGAACGAGGGCAAAGTCAAGGCCGACTTCAAATACACAACCTCTCTTCCTTTGCTTAAGTATGCCAAACATGAGGCCACTCGTCGCGATTACTGCATCGCTGATGCAAACAAGGTTAGCAGCTTCCTGCGTGCTGCGCATGTGCGCACAGAACGGTAGCGGCTAACGTGACAAATAGGTCAACCAAAACGTTCCCCTCTTCCAAACCATCATCGAGCTGCGTGACGAGGCAGCAAGACAGGTTGGTTACAAGGACCACGCTGATCTCATCATCTCTGCCAAGATGGCCAAGGACTCTGAGAAGGTCAAGTCCTTCCTTGCTGATATCAGAACCCGTGTTGGCGACGGCGGAAAGGCTGAGATTGAAGCTCTCCGTGAGCTGAAGAAGCAGGACTATGCTGAGCGCGGTCTCGAGTTTGATGGCGAAATTTACACCTGGGACATCAGCTACTACACCCGAATTCTGAAACAGAAGGAATACAACCTCGACGAGAATGAAGTAGCGGAGTACTTCCCCTTGTGGAAGACCTTCACTGGTATGCTGGAGATCTTCGAGAAGATTCTCGGACTCCATTTTGTCGAGCTGGACGAGGCCGCCAAGGCTCGTCTCAGCCCTACCGGCAACGCCAAGGACATTGTCTGGCACGACGAAGTCATCCTCCTCAGCGTCTGGAACGACGAGGCCTCTGGTGGCGAATTCGTCGGCTATCTGTACATCGACCTTCATCCTCGCCCTAACAAGTACAGTCACAACGCCAACTTCAATCTAGGAGCCGGATACCTCAAAACAGATGGCACAAGAAACTATCCTGTGACGTCACTCGTCTGCAACTTCAGCCGTCCGTCCAAAGATCGTCCGGCCCTTCTCAAGCACGGCGAAGTCGTCACTCTTTTCCACGAACTGGGCCACGGTATCCATGACCTCGTCGGCAGGACCAAGTACACCTACACCCACGGCACTTTTGTCATGTGGGACTTTGTTGAGGCACCTTCTCAAATGTTGGAAAACTGGTGCTGGACACCCGACGTCCTGCAGGGCCTCTCTTCTCACTGGGAGACTGGTGACAAGATCTCCACTGAGCTTATTGGCAAGCTGATGAAGACCAAGACGCTCAACGAAATGATGGGCAATCTGACCCAGGTTTTCATCGGAACCTTTGACATGACTGTTCACACCCCTGAGTCGCACGAGGCCGCCAAGCAGCTGAATTGCGGCCGTGTGTGGAACCAGCTCCGCGGTGAAATCACCGGTGTCAAGGGACCCGAAGATGTCGGCTACGGACTGTAAGTTTCTAAAAGGAAGAAGAAATTTATGACTAAGGAGTATTGTACTGACAGCATCTGTTCTGTAGGGAATGGGGCCAGAAGCACGCCACCATTGGCCACTTTGTCGGTGGTTACGATGCCGGCTACTACGGCTACATGTACTCCAAGGTCTTCTCGACTGACATGTTCTACACCGCCTTCAAGGCCAACCCGATGGATGGCGAGGTGGGCCGGAGATACCGCAAGCTGGTGCTGGAGCGCGGCGGCAGTATGGACGAGAACGTGATTCTCAAGGAATTCCTTGGCAGAGAGCCCAACCCTGAGAACTTTTACAAGGATCTTGGTCTAGCATAAAGGAAGCGCAGTGATATAATGTAAAAGAAAAAGACAATTATAACATTTTAAAAGTTGAATAAAAGTAACATATCAAGATGATTGCCAGTGTTGAATCGATTGTTGTACACTTGAATCTGTGCTGTCTTGAGCTGGCAGCAGGCAACGAAGCGCCTGACGTCTGCCTCACGAAAACAAAGATAGGGGGTTAGGCTGACAGGATGGTGCACATTTCTGTTTTCTTTCGCTCCCAATGAAAGTCTTTCTCCGGTAACTATGCAGAAAGCCGTCCGTGTGCGACGCTTGGCTCACGACCCAGGCTCCGGATATTGCAATCTGACTTGGTGTTGCACAAGAGGGCCCCCAAAGGAAATTACATTAGAAAACAAGGAAAAAAAGAAGAAGAAAAATTTCAGTCCCGATGTATGGGCTATTTTATTGCTCAACAAAGCGAATGCATCGTTTAGCATCATTTGCCCGTCTTGTATGGTTTGTGGCTTGGCATGCAAACAAAGCCGTCCCCAGGCGGTGGCCACGGCGCCGTTTTCCCCTCCCATTCCGCCTTGTTTTCGTTCTCTCCTCCTGCAACGCCCAATAATTTCATCTTGGACAGGGTTCCACACTCCCGCTGCATTGCAGACTTACACGTTAACCCGAAATTTTGACGTCTGACACCAGTGATGCCATTTGGTCCATGCTCTCTTTCTTATCAGGAACCCCACGCGGGGATGCTTGGCCCGGCAGCAGGATAGAAGCACTACACAATGCCGTCTCCCGTGTACGGCCTCACCGTTTTGGTTTGGGTAACCAGCCCCCAACGGCAAGGAGAAAAACGTGTCTGCTTGATCCACAAGAGGTTGTTCGAAACGAAAAAACGACGAGAACAACCTGTTCCGTCTAGGTCGAGCTTGGACTACAGCTTGGTTCGCATTTCATTTTCATCCTTTCTTTTTGCTAATTGGATGTTGTACAAGACCGTGTTACCGTCCATCCGCGACGGAGAACCTGAATAATACGCTTGCTTGGCGAGGATAATATCACCGACGCTATTGGGCCGTCGCGCAAGGCTTCGTCGAATTAGCAGGCGCCAGAAAAAGCGTAGAGATAAGATTCGCCCCGATGCGACCCAGGGCGCGCCCCCGAAAAAAAAGAAAGATCCCTGCCCACCGGTCCCCATATTCTAGCTGCATTCGATTTCGGACGGCTTCCTTGCCTCACCGAGAGAGCGCGCTGCTGCTGCTGCTGTACCAGCGCCACCGCTGGGCTTGGTGCCCTCGAAGGAGAGACGAAAGGATTCCCACCCGGAGTTGGCCTGCCGCCCGCCTCAGCAAAATGCTAGTTATGCCGCGCTAGAAGGCTTGGCTCACGCAGGTAGCCGTCTGGGCCCGCAGTCTGGGCCAGTTTGAGAGGAGCAGAAGAAGACTTCAGCGCACCACGGATAGGACGAAAGGAACGCCCAGACGGTTTGGAAAATTAGCGCAAAAACGCACCTTGCCGTTTGATCACAAAACGAAAAAAAGGAAGAGAACACGAAGAGGGGAGCCACGTTTTCTTTGACCGGAATCTTGTGTAAAACGTGGGCGCAAAAGAAACGGAAAACAGGCTTCTCCGCGGCCACTATATCGGCTCGCGTGCAAGGTCTTTTTTTCAAGCGTACCTGCTGCAAGATCGACCGGGCCGTTGGCTGCAGCAAGGGACTTGTCAAGCAAACAGTGACGCCATTTTGGAGGCTCTTTCTCGTCGCTCCCATGTTTTGCCTATTTCCCTTTCGCCAAGTGTGCGTCGCATCGCTCCACGATTTGTCTCTGCCTGGGTTGGGGCTAGCCTGATGAGAGGAGCCTCCACACAGTCGAATTGGGGCGAAAATTAGAGAGAAAAAACAGGCAAAAAAGTCTTGGCCCTGGGGTAATAATCAGCCGCCCCCAGCAACGACGGAGACGGCCGTAACCAGCATCAGAGAAGCCTCAGCGCGCACCCACCACGGAGGCCCCAAAGGAGACTGGAGGAAACTATTACTCGCAATCCGCCAAACACGGCCTAGCTATTTGGCATTTTGCTGGTCCAAGTGGCGCAAATAGTGAGCTGCATACCCATGCAGTCTCTCCACCCCCGGAGGGAAACGGCGCCATTGGCATTTTCTGTCCCACGCTTGCAAGGCCCATGGGAAAGTGCCGTCCAACGCCAGAGCCAGCGACCGCGAAGCCCATCTCGGGTGATCGTCCCCCTGTTGGGATGATGGATTATGGCAGCTCTCGCTGCCGTGGGGGCATTCCCATGTTCTGGCCGCCACAGCTGGGGCCAAGGGGCCCTGGTAGCTTCGGCCAGCTGGGTACTGGGTTACAAATGATGGCCCTTGCTGAGCCTTGCTGAAAGAGAGAGGGCCAGACAGAGACCAGAGACAGCAGCTTTGCTTGCAGTTCCGTAGCGCGCCACACCTCCAACTCGTTTCCAACTTCCTTTTCACTGGTGGAGCATAAAGATTAACCATGTCCCGGCCTGCCTAGTAGTTCCTATGTAAATCATCCCCATCCCCTCTTCCGATTTCGCGCCCAGCGCTCTTTATCACTCTCTCTTCATTTTTCTCTCTTTTATTGTGTCGCAAGGCTCAGCACGGGATCTTGAAATACAGAGACTCTTGACTTGCGTTGAGAGTGCTTAGTCTTGCTGCCGTTGCCGCAACAGGAAAGCTTTGGCTTGGCCCCGTTGCTCATTATACCTGCGGATATATCACCAAGCCCGCCGAACGCCTTTCCGGCCACAAATCTCTGGGCACTCGCGCCGCCGCAAGCCACGCACAAGGAGCGGAAGAGGAAAGAAAGAAAAAAAAGTCACCAAAATCACAATGAGCGACGAAGAGAAAATTGGCAACCTCGAGCACGAGCACGCTAGTGATTCGCGAACAGGCGTCAGCCCGTTCGTCGATCCTGATGCTGGTCTCTCGCCCGAAGAGCGCGCCAGGATTGTATGTTTGCCCTTCGTGCTGTGCCTTGTCACGATCGCGCATGCGCGCGCACCCACAATGTCGCTTGGCGAACACATTGCGAAAAAAGGTCCGGCAGTGCTAACTTGCGCAATGTTCTCAGGAGCGCAAACTACTTTGGAAGCTGGACTTGAAGTTGATGCCATGGGTACGTCATAACCTCTTCAAGCTTTTGCGCAAATGCTAACAAATCATCTTCTTTTTTCAGTTGTCGCTGCTGTATCTAGTCGCCTTCCTCGACCGTACCAACATTGGCAATGCCAAAATCGCACATCTCGAGGATGACATTGGCGTGCACTCCACGTCAAAATACAATGCGACACTCACAATCTTCTTCGTCTCGTATGCCCTCTTCGAGCCCATATGCAACGTCTTGCTCAAGCGCCTGCGGCCGTCCATTTTTATTCCAATCATTATGTGAGTGATACACAGACGCACCACCGTTCAAGCCCGCCGCCCGTGTGTCGCCCGTACCACGTGGCCCGCTTGCGTCTGAGGAGAAACAGAACAGAGGAAGAAGAATAAGAAAAAAAGCTAACCACGGCATGCTTGTGTGGCAGGGTTCTCTGGGGCGCGACCATGATTGGCATGGGCTTCGTGCGCAACTGGTCGGAGCTGATGGCTGCCCGATGGTTCCTCGGCATGACGGAGTCTGGCCTGTTCCCCGGTATCAACTACTACCTCTCCTGCTGGTACAAGCGCAGCGAGTTTGGCGTCCGCGCCGCCGTCTTCTTCTCCGCGGCGGCCATTTCCGGCTCCTTTGGCGGTCTGCTGGCCGCCGCGATCCAGAACATGAACGGCATCGGCGGACGTCCCGGCTGGTCGTGGATCTTCATCATCGAGGGCGGAATCACTGTTTTGATTGCGCTCGCCTCCTTCTACATGGTCGACGATTTCCCCTCTGAGGCCAAGTTCCTGACGCCCGAGGACCGCGCGCGCGTCATTCGCCGACTGCAGGACGACAAGCAGGCCTCGGCGCACTCGGAAAATTTCAAGACGAGCTACCTGATGGAAGCTCTGAAGGACTGGAAGACCTACTGCGGCATGCTCATCTACATGGGTCCTCTGATGCCGCTCTACGCCTTTAGCCTGTTCCTGCCGACCATTATCCAGGGCATGAACCTGGTTCCCGCGAATGACATTGTCAAGAACCAGCTGCTCAGTGTCCCTCCTTATGTTTTGGCCGCCGTCATGACTGTCGTCATTGGTTTCTGGTCCGACAGGATCAACAAGCGAGGCATCTTCAACATGGCCTGCGCCATTGTCGGAGCGGTTGGCTTCATCATGATGATTTCCACCACCACCCCTGTCGTTCAGTACATTGGCACCTTCCTCGGCGCTCTCGGCATCTACCCTTCTGTGTCGCTCACCATTGCCTGGGTTGCCAACAACGTCGAAGGCGTCTACAAGCGCGGCGTCGTTCTCGGAGTCGTCATTGGGTGGGGTAACCTCAACGGCGTCGTCAGCAGCAACGTCTTCTTTGACAAGCCGCGCTTCTTTGCCGGCCACGCCACCATCATCGGCTATCTCCTCATTGCCATGTTTGGCGGCAGTCTGCTCTTCCAGGTGATGCTCAACCGCGAGAACAAGAAGCGTCTGGCGGGCGAGCGCGACTACCTGATCGAGGGCAAGTCGGAGGCGGAGATTGAAGCGCTCGGTGATAACAGACCAGACTTCATCTACACCCTCTAAGGCTAGAAGCAGTTGGGGAGGCTGGCATCTTTTTTTTCGTCACGATTTTTCTTTTCTGGGGTTTATTATTATATGGGATGGTCATTTTCTCTTGGATTGGGAGGACAACTGCTACACGCATGAATGTATTTTTGTTTATGGCCAATGTGTATGATGGCTACGCAAAAGATTTACTTCTTGGATAACTATGAATATTTACTATGCCTTTTTTGCTTTCAGTTTCACTCATGCTTGAGCTTGGTATTTAAACACATGAGCTGTTGTTAGCAGACTTCAAGAGCTGTGCCTTCTTGCGCAGTGCTGCGCTGGCCGGCGAATTCGGCCCCCAACGCACGTTCTGCTTGCGCCCGTCATCACACCATGACAACAGCAACGCGAGGTGACACAGCAGGCTCTGCTCCCCGCCTTACCGCCTTATAATCAATTTCTTTCATCTCCTCGAACAGCGTGCAGAAAATGTGAGCGAATCATTGCTCGTCAAAAATGATTTCGGGACTGAGCGGCCCCAGTTCCTCGGAGTCGGTGGACTCGATGGGAGTCGGGAAACACACCGCTGCACGGCTACAGGCCCAGTATTCCGGCCATTGTTTTTCAAAATGAGGCTCCGGATACCTATTCTGGTCCGTTGGGAATAGATGACGGTGGGAATGACACCTGCGATGCCGGGCCATTGTCGACCCCGCGCTCCTAATCATGCCGTGCATGTGTGTGTGTGTGGGTTGTGCTGAAAAGATGATGCTCTGGCGGCCCAATTTCCTGCCGAGGAACACTACCGGGAATTTAGGTCCAGGACAGACAGGGAAAAAAAGGTAGCCATGCGGGAGCGTCGAAACTACCCTGCAGACGAAAGCAGCTGAGAGGTGTACGAGGCGATAGGATTGACAATTGCAGAGTAGCACGGCCCTAGCTGGGACACGACGGGAGACCATGATTGGCATATGCTCATTTTCCGAAGCGTCGGAGAGATGAGAACCAATATCCTCCCAAGCCTCAGTTCCCAGTCAAACCGTTGGCAGTCGATATAGGTAAAAATCGATAGGAGAGCGACCCCAAAATGTACAACATTCAATAGTCTTCATGCACACCACTCTGCTAGCTCTGTATACCTCATGCAGCGTAACCATACCACACTTGTTCTCATTCGCTGACCATACTCGGTGTTACGGCGCCTGTGTACTTGGTGTTTGGCAGCCACCAGAGAAAGTGAGAGAACTGATGGGATTTGCGCGCCCGACGCCACCAGTCAGTCGATCCCCACCACCACCACTACTAACAAAGACGAGAGGAGGGAAAATCAGCACAAAGAAAAAGGGTCAACAACAAACGAAATCCAGGTGCAGGCAATCTAATATCTTCAGCCGCTTGACCATCATGCGGACACGGCAATCATTGGCTCTTGCGTTGCACCACGCGCACAGTTCAGCGCCCGCTGGTGTGGACGAACCCTCCAGACACGAGCAATCATCTGCCGGTACTTGCTTGCTTGTAAGTCGAGTTCACCCACGCGCGATGCGGCTGACCACATCTTTCTTTCTCACTTCATCTTTCCCGTTTTCTTCTTCTGCCTAGGACTCGGCGACATTTGGAAATTTTGTTTCCCGGGAAAAAAAGCTTGTCGACTGGAGAGAGGCAGCCATCCGCACCTGCCCGAGCAACAGCAGCAGCTCTTCTGCGACACACTCACCGACCTGTGACCACGGACAGGTGCAGCCGTGGGTGTCACGACAAGCGCGCCAAGCCAAGAGCGAGGAAATAGTCGAAGGAGAGGGCAGCGAGAGAAAGAGAGGAAAAGAGGGTGGGATACACCAAAATTTCGTTAGCGGTGGTGCGACGAGAGAAAAAAACGCTGAAGAAGAAAAAGGTACTTTTGGTGTGCCGCTGACGGCAGCCCTCTTTGTTTCTTTGTTCCTCCAAATTTCCCATAACAAGCTATTTGATGATTCTGTGCCTGTCATTGTTCGAAGGTGCCTGGTCGTCTCTTTGCCGTCTTGCCTCCTTTCGCCGCACCGTAGACTGACGGAGAGGAAATGGAACTCGGCATACTCGAGTCGGACGGACAGTGACATAACAGCACCCTCTTACTCTTTCATCTTTCGCCTCTCATCTACTCATTTCCGGATGAAGTGGGCGTTTCGCATTTTGGTCGCGCGCGTACTTGTTCATTAAGCACAGCATTTCGACACCGACGACTCGCTTCTTCTTTTTGCGCTCTGCCCTATCACCGCCCCTCCCCATCGATCGCATTCTTTTCTTGGACACCGTGGGTATTTGACCAATACGGGCTCCCACCTTCACATCTTCCTACCCAAAAACGGCGCCTCGTGGCGGTGTGTTACCGCGTCGGAAAGGGGAAGGCCGTTAGCTGAATCGAGCTGACGCTTCTGCATATAAGCGGCGGACGCTGGCACGAAACACCCTCGACCGGCAGACGCACGACCCTGATCATCTACTCGATTCGAGATCGAATCAATCGCAAATACAACAGCAAACCCAAGACAATACTCCGATTTACGCGCGGAAACTCTGGCAAGCCATTCTCCGATATGGGAAAGGGACAAATGGCAAGCATGGAGGACTTCACGCCAGACGAGATTCGCGTGCTAGTGCAGCTCGAGCGCATAGGAGGCATCATCAGCATAGTCGCGGTACTTTGCATATTTGTTGCGTACTTTTTGTTTCCCAAAGTTCGCAACGTGCAAAACACTTTTATTGTATTCGCGAGCGTGTCGAATGTTGGTGCGAGCGTGGCAAGCATCATTGCTTTCGACGGACTCAAAGCTGGCAAGGCATCATCCCTATGCAAAGCACAAAGCTTTTTATTCGAAATGTAAGTCATGAAGTGCATCAAATCTCTTGGTATTCGCTTTTGCTGATTGAATTGTCCAGGTTCATGCAGTCTGACCCGTGGTGGTCGATGGCCATGGCGATCAATGTCCTACTCGTCTTTTACTTTCGCGCCACACCTGATTCATTTGCTCGCTGGTGGTGGGTTTACTGCATCATCTGCTATGGTGGCCCATTCATTATTGCCATTACGCTATTGCTTGCCAAATCTCCCGACAGGGGTCCGGTTTACGGTGAAGCAACGGTGCGTTACAAATCATTCTGTGGCAATCAATTACTGACATGTGTGATGTAGATTTGGTGCTGGGTTGATAGGCAGTGGGATGACATTCGCATTTATACCTACTACATGCTGATTTGGATTTGCATTGTGGGTTCACTACTCTGCTATGCCTTGGTTGGGTATCATGTCTTTCGATCTCGAGATAGGCTCCGTAGCCTGACAGCTTCGACTAGCCGTGACGCGGCAATTATTGAACTGGTAAGTAAACTGTTGAGTAAGAGGTATAATTTCTAACATATTAGACACGCAATGACGAGAATGATGGCTGCTACGGAACTGTTGTCACCGAAGTCCAGGTCACATCCAGTGTTGGAACACCTCAACCGCCACTTGCGTCTGCCACGAAGGCACAACCAACTGGAATTGATACTCAACTATCAACACAGAGTGTTTTCGAACATTCGCCAACTCATGTTCCCTCTGGATTTGGTCAGTATTTCTCCTCCGTCGAGTCGCCTAGCAGGGGCCACCGTAGGGCACCGCCTTCGCCGCTGAAGCGAGCGATTTCCTCGATAATGTCAGCAGCTCGACGCTTTGTGGTGGCCGACCCTATTAAGCGGGCATACTTGCGAACCAGTTTTCTATTTGCGATTAGTGTTCTCGTCACCTGGATTCCGAGCAGTATGAACCGTATCCACAGCTGGATCGATGGCGCGTCCCCCTACGAGTACCATGTGGCAACAGCAGCTGTTCTCCCTCTCCAGGGTCTATGGAACGCCATCATTTTCTTTGTAACAAGTTGGAATGTTCTTCAGAGACATCGACGAAATACAGCTGCTTCTGCTGCAGCTGCCGAAGCGATTGATAGGCTGCGTCAGGATAGCCTTAACCGTACAGCTGCTAGGGCTAGCTGTGGTGGTGGGGACAGCAGACAGTACGGGAGCTGCCACAGTGAGACTGACCTAGGAGACGGAGATTCCAGGACAATCAGTAGTGAGATTGAATTGCAGCGGAGGTCGAAATCGCAAGGTACCAGCACGCCTCCAGCAATATGAGGATTATGAGCGATGTTGAATAGCGGCTACGATATTGATACGTGATACGGCTTTGTACAAAATTGATCAGATATTAGTCTGAGTATACTATTTCAACACTTTATGGATCAACTGTAAAAGTATTTGCATGATTGTTTATATTTCATTAACGTAGCGGCAGCTCCGTGTCTAGCCGCCCGTCAAAGACTGAACTTCATCTAATGTACATTTCGTGTGCAAGGAAAAAAAACAGATCTGGCCTCATGGCGATATTGAAAGGGCAGAGCTCAACATAGCTCGGGGATATCAATCGTGTGCGTCATAAAAGGAGTGTAAACGAGGGTATTGCACTTCATAAAATCATGCAAGGAGCGTGGCGTGTGCGTATCGCACATCATATCATCGTAACGAAGCGTGATAAGGGCTCTAGGCACCTAGGGTTGCTGAACAGCAGACAAAAAGAAATTCGGTGTAAGGTGGGATGAGAGACAGAAAAGAGCAAGGTGGGCTGCAAAGAGGGTGCCGTGATTGGTTGTGCTCTACATGCAGGCATGTCAAGGCAAACAGCTAATCCGGAGGAGAAAAAAAGAAAAAAAAAGAGACAAAAGAAAATATGCCGCCAAGAGAAGAAAGGGAGGGGAAGAAATGAAGAAACTTTTGGGGAAAACTCCAGAAACATTTTGCAAGCCCGCCACAAAACGCCATAAGAATAAAAACGGTAAAAAAAATTGAACACCTCTCGGAGGTCTGGTTGTGAAGTGTAGAAGAACAACAATGAAAGGGAATAAATATTGTAGACTTTTAGTCTATGTCGAAGAAGCTGATTGAGAGCTTCAAGCTTCTCAGGTCAACCAAGCCCATGACTTTGCCGTCGGCACGCCATATGGGCTCATCAAAGTAGCAGCGCAGCGCGACAATGATGGCGGAGATGAAGATTTGGGCGATGCCCAGGCCAAGCGCGACGGCTTTGAGCCCGCCAGAATGAGAGACAGCGGCGGGGATGGCCATGACAAAGATGCCAGCGGCGAGGTTGCGGAGAACAATGACGCCCGTGTGCATGTCGCCGATGCTGCGCAGCGCAATGGTCATGTTGGAGGAGGTGAAGGAAGCGGAGCGGGCGAGGCTCGGGCGGGTAGCGGCATCGAGGACAGCGGTGCCCGCAGCGAGGATGCCCAGCTGGAAGGAGATGAGGGCAAAGCTCAGCTGCCCGGCTCCGTCCTCGGAAAAGAGCGAGGCGGCGCGAGAAGAGACTGGCACCATGAAATTGTTGACGCCAAGGCCAAACGAGAAGATGCCGATGAGAGCGAGCGAAGAGCCGCCGCAGACGACGAGGCAGTTGGCGAGCTGGGTGAACTGGAGATGCACACCACGGTACAGCGCAAGCGAGCCGACAACGACCGTGGGCACGATCCAGGGACCAGTCATGATGGAGCCGAGAGCGGAGGGCGACGCCCCGACAGGCTTGGGCTCCAGCAGAAGCGAGAGCGAGGCGGAAAGACCCCACAGCGCGGAGACGGGAATGAAGCTGAGGAGGAAGACGAGGACGGTGGTGGGCGCGACGAGAGCGCGCGGGACCTGCAGGAGGATGGTGCGGGTGTTGTGGCCCTGGAAGGTGACGGGACGCATGTCGTGGAGGTAGGTGAGGATGCGCCCCTTGGTGAGGCGGTGCTTGACGCGCCAGGGCTGCCAGCGGCGCGAGAGCGTGAAGCCCGAGACGGGCGTCGGCGCGGATGCCGCCTGGGAGCGGTCAAAGGCCGTCTCGGGCGCGGCCAGGCACATGAGCGGGACCGCGAAGAGGAAGAGGCCGCTGATGATGCGGAACTGGTACACAATGTTGGCCTTGTGGGTGGACGAGACGGCGCCGCCGACGAGCGGCGAGCCCCAAGTGGCGGCAATGCTGAGAACATTGTAAATCGTCACGCGCAAATTGCGTTGATGCTCCTGGATATGATTAGCAAACTTTGTCATGGGTGTCTTGGTACGGAGCTGCTGATGACTTACAAAATAGGTATCTTGGATGGAAGTCATGACCAGAGTGTCAAAGACGCCCCATCCGAGGCCTTGAAAGACTCGAGCAGCCATGCAGGATCCATAGCTGTTCATAGCTGTCGTGTTCCATATCGAGCCGATGAAGAGCAGGGCTGTGGCGAGCAGGTAGACAGGCCGGCGACCCCAGATGCGTGCAACAACGCACGCGACGGCGCCAGTCAGCGAAGAAAGCATGAGAGGAACACCAGTCAAAGCAGCCACGGCTACATATGACTTGTTGTAGTGCTCAGCAGCTACAGAGTTTGTTGTGAGAAAGACCGTCTTCATGGCACCGACAAGGCCCACCATGGAGAGCAAAGCAGCAAAGTTTAGATCTTTCCTCCATCTCGACCAGTTCTATAATCCTAAAGTGTAAGCCAATTTACAGCAAATCCGATGTGGTCATTGTTGAACGCACCAATGGGTCGTCAGAATCGTCGCTCGGTTGAGGCATGAGCTCGACATCGGCGTATTTCCCTCTTCCATATTTGATGCTCTTGTGTGTCGACCACGTCCCCAGAGAAAGCTTTCGTGTGTGGCTGCTGCTCGAACCCGGCAGCGTAAAGTTCGAACTGCTGTTGACATATCCGGGCATCGCTCCAGAAATCGGGCTCGGTGTAGGCGCCTGGTAGACTCGCGGCCACGGCGAGTGTACTTTCGCGGGCATGCTGACCCCAAGGCCAGCGCCTTGACTAGCCTCCATAATCGTGGTGTGTTGTTTTTTGGTTGTGCTGTGCTGGTACAACGAGTGAAGGGTTGGAGAGGTAGTGCAAGAAGAAGAGAGGTCCAAGAAAAGAGATCAGAATAGGAAACTGTGAGTGTTTAAAAAAGGGAATGGGCGTCTTCAAAAAGGAAGCAAAATCACACAGCCCCTGTCCTGTTCCTGGATCCCGGCAGGCGACCACTAATAAAGAGCTGGGTCGGGTTCGCGAGAGGCGAGGAGGGCTCAAAAGCAAGGACGCGTGCAATACACCCAGCCGGCTTCGGTGTGTGCAGGCAGCCCTGGCTGCGGGCTTGGCTAGGCGCAGAGGAGAAGAAGCAATGCAGACAGCGGACGTGCGCCTGCAGGCATACAGCTGTATACAGAGATGCTGAGAGACAATTCTTTAGATGTGCAGTGTATCCGAGGGCCTTTTGGCTTGCATTAGTCTGGACGGGGACCCGGAAAAGAAAAGAAAAAAAGGTGAGTTGATACCACCCAAGATCGACAATACCGTGCTGCTGGCAACAAGGACGTAAAAAATAAAAAAAAGTTGTTAGAATAAAACTAAAAAGGAATAAGAACAGGTGAGGAGGAAAAAGAAAAGAGTGAGGACCAGCAGTCAGGAACCGTGTAGTAGTTTGGCGCAAACGTTGGGACAGCCGTCATGAGACACGCAGCGCTCTACGGAATCATAATGCAAACGTGTCTAGCGGGATTTTTCTTCCTCTCTTGATGTGATTCACTATCTGCCTCTGCGTGCGTGACGAATGTCTTTCATGGCGCCTACGTGGGTAGTTGTGTGGCTTCTTTGAGCGAGCAGAGCACGCAAAAACCAATGCTGAACCCATTCAGACGTCACTTGTGGCCTGCATATATGGGATGATGTGCGGGCATGGGCATGAGGAGAAGCCGCTGACCAAAACTGGGGAATGAGCTTGACAATAGAGTGGCGTGCTGTCAATGGCTCCGTCAATCCGAGCTCGGCTACGCATGTTCCCCATTCTGTGAGAGGTGCGGTCCCCAAGCTGTCCTCTCACAAGCTCACCCAGCCAAGGGAGGCGAATCGATGGCTCAGCGTGTCGAACACGCAGGGTGAAACATTGGGTCGACAAAGAGAGAGCGAAAAGGGTGGGGAAGAAGGCCTGAACAAATGGGATCTGTCTCGTTTTGGGACGCGTCTTGCGCTGAGGAAAAAGTTTCCCGTTCTCGGCTAGATGGTTAGGGCATGCGATAGCAGCGTACTGCATATCTTGCGAGAGGGGGAGGTGGACATGAGGCAAGGCGAGGGAGGATGAGGGGTTAGAAAGATGGATGGAGCTGATAGAGAGCCAAAAAAGCAACGCAAGGCACAAATAAAGAAGAACTAGTGTGGAGAGGTCCGCCTGGACGGGCGTTTCGATTCAAGACATATTACCGGCAAAGAAAGGCCGCTGCGAAGCTTAGTAAAGAGACGTGCTTTCTTCTTTCTTTCTTTAGGCTCCATGGCTGAGAGACTTCGCGATCGCGCGCTGCCCTGCATCTTGATGGTGTGGTGGTGGTGGTGCATGAAGCAGAATGCAAGGGAGAACCGAGCCGTTTGGCGAGCAAGTGTTTCCTGATGCGGGAAAGGAAAAAAAAATAAGGTACATGGGGTCTTGGTTTTCCATTGTGCGCCGGCCGCTCTGTGTTGAGAGCCGTGATTAAGGTGATAATTGCTTCTTTCATGACCAAGCGTCTTGTTCGCGGCGCGCAGTGTCCAAGGCCGGGCGCCGATTCACAGGTTGCAGCCCAACCGAGAAACCCGTTTTGTCACATTTTTAAACAGCTTTGCCGTTGGTGCCATTTTTGATAGCGTATTCTTCGGTACCTGACATGGGTGGCTTCCCTTGCGTGCGATGCATCCGCGCCATGAGGGAGACCGAATTGGGACTTACAGCCAGCCAGCAAAGTTACAATGCACTGGTAGGCTGCCCACTGCCGGGCACCACGCATTGTTTCGACAAGCGACGGCGAAAGCTACACGCCATTATTGAACTCTACTATGCGCTGTTCAACCCGTCTTGGGGACTATTGCGCGGCCTTTTGCCAGCCCAGCGGAATGCCAATGGTAATACCCTTGCGGAACAGTTGTGGTATCCTTGGTGCAGCTACACGATACTATGCCACAGGGTCCGCTCAGCGAAAGTCCATCCAGAAGACGCGAAACTAAGCTCTGTAATTGTAATCACGACAGGAGAACACGTCAAGTCCCGATTTCTGCTATGAGTTTTGCCTCTAATGCATGCGTCCCGTGAGGGGCTCGAGCCAATGCTCCTGCATTGCATGGCTGATCTCGCTACTGAGGGCTGAACCCGACCATCCCAAAATCGCCGTATACTTGCTTTTCCCCACGCCTCGAACCCCTGCCATACAGCCACGCTAGACAGTAAAGCTATATATGGCATTTTGCAGGATCTGTTTACAAAAGCTCCATGTTTTAGTCCATTTGACAGATCAGATCGCGTCCTGACCCAGAAGACGGGAACTTTACTCCCCGGGTTGCGAGAACAGGATGCGATCGCTTGGTTAGCGTGGGACGCCATGGTTCATGTACCTGCAAGCACGGCACAGCGTCGCATGCTCCTTGAAGCAGATCGATAATTGGGGCAAGCCACGATGACCAGACTTCCAGAGCCCGCAAGTAACAAGAGACGCGTCTTTCTCGCGTTACTTGATAGTTACTCTACGCGGATGCGGTAGACAGAATAATGGAATTTCGCGATGGGTCCATCTCCTGGTTCTTGGACGCCTCAACGGCTAGCAGCAAGCTTGTTGAACGAATTAAAAGTTCTGGAAAGCACACGAGCAAGAAATTGTCAGTAGAATAATGCAAAAGTTGATGATAAGAACCTATCCAAACCTTCGTAAGTCAGTGTATACGACACGGCGGGGTCGTCATCTGTCCCCGACAATAGCGGCATCCTCTCTGCCGGTCCAAGTGACACATGGAACCGCAGCCCGATGGTCCTGGAAGCGTCGACCCAGAGGATGCGCTTCGACGCGAGCGGCACCTTTGCGGCGGCGTCCCAAGGCAGCCCGTCGTTCACGGCCGCCGCCATCTCGTCCAGCCACCGCCGGAACACGCGCACGACGTGCTCGCTCATGTTGTAGTGGCTGACAAACACCCCGGCGCTCCTGCCAAGCGTGACGAGATTGAGCGCAGTGCATAGCTGCGAGAAGCGCTCCCCGTCGTCGAGGTGCAGGTCCTGCGTGGCGATCTCGTCTGCGCTGTCGAACCCCGCGGGCGGCCCGCCGCTCACCGACACGGGCCAGACCATGCGGAAGCGTCGCAGGCGGTTTTCCTCCGTCACGACGGGCCGAAAGGACGCGTACAGCTGGCAGACGTGACCAAGCAGCGCAGGGCAGTCTGCTGGCGCGACCGCGGCGGTGGCAGCATCATGCGCGTCCCCATCACAGTCTGTGGGGTGGCGTGGGCCAAGGTAGCGACATGAAAGATATGGGGTGGAGATCTTGAGACTCGGATGATAGCACTCGAGGATGAGCTCGTATCCAGGGATGGAAGAGACTGTGATTAACTGCTGGTGCAAAGAATGCACTGCTAATACGTGTATCTGTCGGCAAATGAGGGTGGCTTTGAGCAGCTCCTTTACAGGTAGGTGACTGAGAATAGCTGCCAATATCTGCTTTCATGATTAGCCTCCTCAGTTCGGACGGAGGGCTGATCCGCGTACTTCAGTCGGTAACTTTTCAAGCAGCAAACAGTCATTTTGTATTTTGGGGGTGTTTTTCTTATCCATTGTGACCACTTTGATGTATTTGAATGTGATTAATAATAGATTCTGGTGCGCGGGGAGGATTAGCCATCGGCGTGGAGCGTGCAGACTGCTTGACAGTTTCCTCGGCCGTCATCCGACACAGGAGCGATGATTTCTAATGCACATCAACGCCAAGGGATAATACGTTGATTCAAAAGAATCATCATCAGTGTCCTGATGCTGGGATGAAGGAAGCAAGTCGCCGCAAGCTTAATGCCCGCTAATTTAACCCCAGATTAACACAAGCTAGAGCCTATCAAGCCCATTACAAGGAAGTCGGCATATGAAGCCTTGAAAGTGGAGACACGTTAATCAATAAATGCTGAACAACTTTTTTGCCTTCTTCTTTTCCCGTCATCTACTGACTGTAGTGTTCTAAGAATCAGGCGCAAGATATATGTGGCTTTCATTTCTGGTTAATACCCCTCTACGTGGTAGAAGCCAGTCTGTTCCGAGACCAGCTGTTCCCAATTCACCCACTCGTCCAGGTTCATCTCAAAAGACCCTAAATCCGAGAATCCACTAAATCCGCCTGTATCGACCTGCTCTGTACATTGCTCATGATCCCAAGCCTGCCCATGTGCTTCCTTCGCATTTGCAGCCTCTGGATTTCTAGACGCGGCTCCCTCGTTCAGCCCATTTTGCTTCACCCGCATGGCTTGAATGTAGGCTGGCTCCTCTGGCTCCAACATTCCTTCAGCTCTTCTCGCTACCACGTAGCCATCCCAAACCTCCAGCGTCCACTTGCTGAGAGCTGTGTACACGGCCTGCGCTGATGTCTGCCCAAATGCGTCAGGGTACTGCGAGAATACCCGACCGATGAGTTCCCATACCTTATCCAGGTCAGAACCAAGCTTCTTGCGCCGTGATTCTATCAGCACGAATAGAATCTTGTCCCACAAGTATGTCGAATTGAGTCGCCACTCAAATTTGCGCAGACATTTATTTTCGCCCACAAGCGATGCGTATTCAAGCAGCTTCGAGGCATTCTGGAAAGCCATGTTTCTTTCGGCCTCTGTTACCTGCCCGCCCGAGTCCGCGAACCGGCGTGGGTTGTGCGCATAGAGCCTAGTGTTGCAGATGGCAGCCCGGATCATGCAAGTCACAAGCATGTCAAGCGGCCGTGACGGGTCGCAGTAGCGTAGATACTTTGTTTCAAACCTGTCTTCAATGTCGTCGATTAGGGCGTCTCTGTCTGCGGTTGTCATGTTCTTGTTGGTGCCGATATCGCCCCAGGAAGCGACAGAGGTGGAAGAGCCCGACAGCTGTTGGAGTGATTTTGTAAGGTCGCAGCGGACCAGGCACATGGTGATTGATGTTATTGCCCTGCGTTCCTTTGGAACTTCCGTCATGGAGGGCTGCAGATCTTCATCCTCGACATTCCACGGCACACCAGCGTCACCGACATGGATGTCCAGCGACGGCTTGGCACCTAACAAGTCCGAGGTGCGAAAATCCAGATGTGCAATGTGCCACCACAGGCGCCTTCTCATTTCTGTTTCGAAGAGAGATAAGCCCAGGGTCTTTCCGTCGCGGTGCAAGCCCATCTTCTGCGCCAGTCTGAGAGCAATGCCGCACAGTATATACTGTGACTCGTATCGCATGTTGCATCGAAGCCCCATCTAGTAAAAGAAGTGTTAAAATTGATCTGATGATTCATTGCGGAGGACTTACCATGAACAAGCAGAACGCTCGCAAAGTCATAGGACTCGATGTGCTGAGGAGTCTGGCTCTTTTTAACGTATGTCGTGCGAGGGCTCTGTACCTGGCAAAAACAGCCCTTTTGGGTTCTCTGAACAGTTTCTCGCACTCCTTTTCTTCAATGATGCTTATCGTTGCAAAATAAAAGCAAAAGATGGCAGCCTCCATGGGACGCGACACTTCTTCGTCTCGCTCCGCCGCTTGCAACACCACAGGCCAAAACGTGGGCATGTGCATCATTTTCATGAGCGGATCGATGCGGTCAGTAAATATGTCTTTTAAGGCGTGCAAACAGTGAATTGTGGGATGCCAGTCAGCCAGGTCACCATTGAACCCGCTGGTAAATGGCCCAAGAAAAAGTTCGATCTCATTTTCCTCATCTTCGTCAGCGCCCACGGGGACAAACTCATCTGGGTGGCGAAAATCTTCATTTATCTCCGTCCACAGAGTGCTGTTCTCAAAATATCGTGAATGGCCCTCCTTGCTGACTAGTCTGGGCCCGGAGCCCGCCGTCCTGATCAGTGCAGACCGAAATCCCATTGGCGGAGCAGGTTCGTTTCCTGGCGTCGGAGCAGAGAGAATGGTTGGCGAATCTGCCGTCTCGTTGCTTTCAGACAAGCTATCTTCTGACGCGGCGTGTCCCGCGCTGCCCTCTTCCACGTCCAGGCCTCGCGTCTTGAGCAGGCCCTCGTAGCGCTGTATCTTGGCATGCAAGGTCTCATGAGGCGGCTTTGTTCTTTTGCGCTTGCCGCGCACCGGTGCGACATACTCGCAGTCGATGTTGGCGCGTTGGCAGTTGCTGCACGGTTGTACATGGTCGCAACGGACCTTGCGCTGGCGGCAAACGAGGCACGAGAAGGAGAAAGTTTTGACACTAACGTCGCCTCCAGATCTCGGAGCTTCTGGCGGCTCCATCGCACCTCGAATAAAATGAGAAAAACCCGCTTGGCTATGTTCCGTGCAAAAGGTCTAATTTTCGCTGCTCGGAGCTGGTGGTGGACGCTGCCCCGAGGCCTGCAAAGGAGATGGTGTCAGCTCGGGGTTCGGCGGCGAAAGTTTGCGTTTTGGACCCCGACACCACCCCCGAGCCGCTGCCATATTTCCCCATACGGAAATGCCGCCCAGGATTGATTTACTTATTAAAAGCGCCGGATTTCTCAGATAATGCATTGTTCTTGACTTCAAACAAACAGCTTACCAAATTATTTATATAATCAGTGCTACTCTAATTTCTCGTCTCATCACCCTAGCCGAAAACCACCTGTTGACGAATATCAATAAGTGCTGTCGCAACAATGTCAAGCGAATCATTACACGACGAAGAAAAGCAATCGCCAAGCGATGCCAAGCCAGCCACACAGCCGGTGGAATACCCCCCAGTCATCAAGCGTATCCTGATCATGATCGCTTTGTTTCTGTCCATGTTTCTTATTACCTTGGTAAGTCTAGATGTAACAGCACATGTCATCCGCCACTAACACAAGTTGCAGGACCAAAACATCATTGCCACAGCCATCCCCCGCATCACCGACGAATTTCACTCCATAGACGACATCGGCTGGTATGGTAGCGCCTACCTTTTGACCACCTGCAGCTTCCAGCTTCTCATGGGCAAGATTTACAAATACTACCCCGCCAAACCCCTCTTCCTGGCTGGCGTCTTCCTCTTTGAAGTTGGTTCTGCCATATGCGGTGCCGCTCCGACTTCAGCAGCTTTCATCATTGGCCGTGCCGTCGCCGGGCTTGGCGCGTCGGGCCTTTTTTCCGGTCTCATGGTCATCATGTTCCACACTATCCCACTCCAGCAGAGACCGCTCTGGCAAGGTGGCGCTGGAGCTTTATTTGCGGTCGCGTCCGTTATTGGACCAGTTGTCGGTGGTGCTTTTACCGACAAGATCACCTGGCGCTGGTGCTTCTACATCAATCTTCCCATTGGAGCGATTTCCCTTGTGGTTACCGTTTTTCTTGTCAACCTACCCAATCAGAAGCTCGAGCCCCGTGCCAAAACTCTCCTCGGCAAGATTCAGCAGCTTGATCCTGTCGGCAACCTTGCCTTCTTCCCGGGGATTATCTGCCTCATCCTTGCGCTGCAGTGGGGTGGTACTCGTTACTCTTGGAACAATGCGAGAATAATCGTCCTGCTCGTTGTCTGCGTTGCCCTTGTTGCTGTCTTCATCGCTATTCAGATCTGGCGAAAAGAAGAGGCCACTGTACCGCCTCGGATTATGAAGCAGCGCAGCATCGCCGCTGCGATGATTTTCTGTTTCTTCAACGGTGCTGGAATGATGACCCTCATGTACTATCTTCCCATCTGGTTCCAGGCGGTAAAGGGGGCCACAGCTGTTCATTCCGGCCTCATGCTACTACCGACTGTCCTGTCGCTGGTTGCTGCCTCCATACTCTCAGGAATCGTTATTTCACGAGTCGGATACTATGCGCCGTTCTACATTATCAGCTCAATCCTGACGCCTATTGGAGCTGGTCTTATGTGCACCTTTACGACATCCACTGGTGAAGGCATGTGGATCGGTTCCCAAATTCTCTTTGGCTTTGGGTTGGGCCTTGGCGTACAGCAGCACATGAACGTGGTACAGACGGTCCTTGAGCGCGCTGATATCGCTGTGGGAACTGCAATCGTCATGTTCATTCGTTTCCTTGGGTCAGCCATTTTCCTGCCGATTGCGCAAAACGTCTTTCTCAAAGATCTCGTGTCCAAACTCAGCGCGCTTCCCGGGGTCGACGCCGAGAAAGTTATCAAAGGCGGGGCCACCGAGCTGAGGTCACTGGTTCCCAGTAGTGAACTCGATTTGCTCCTCAATTACTACAATGCCGCTATTGTGAAAGTGTTTTACATTGTTGTTGGTACGACGGCTGTTACCATTTTCGCGAGCGTGTGTGTTGAGTGGCGGAGCTTAAAGGCCAAAGCTCAAGCTGAAGCGGGAAAGACGGCGTCCAAATAGGTCATGCCGATTTATAAGCTAGAATAATATGTAGATTTTGTATATTAATATTCTTCACATAAAGCCACTCAATTTCATCAAGTTCTTCTACCTACATAGTCCGGCTCTCAGAGTACAACTACCATCTTGTGTCCGCCCCCGCCACTCTCCAAAATTGTGTGTATTTCTTGAATTTGGTCCAACTTGAATTGGCGAACCGGAATGGTGATTTTGCCATCTTTAACAGCGGAAATGAGCTTTTCCCACGGCATTGAGACGAAATCATGCTCATCGCCACCATAGGAGGTGAGGCGTCGTCTTTGGGGAAGGTCCGTGATGGGAGAAAAATCATGAAATGTCCATTCGCCTCCTTGGATGCCGGTCATACAAACCGTGCCTTTCGGCTTGAGACACAAGATGCTGTCCTTCAAAGTCTTAGTCCCGATAAGTTCGAGGACTTTGTCGTATTGGTCCTCCGCCGCAATTTGATTCGCAACATTTCCATCATCAATATAGACGGCATCCGCGCCGCTACTTTTGAGTAAAGCCTCGCGATTAGCAGAACGGCTTGTCGCACCAATCCTGGAAGCGCCAAGATACTTGCCAAGTTGAATAGCTGCCAGCCCTATGGAGCTTGTGGAACCGCGAATGAGGAGCGATTCTCCAGCCTCGAGGCTTAGCGCCTCTGTGAGCGACCCGTAGGTGGTCTGGAGCATCTCTGGGATAGCGGCCACGGTCGCCAAGTCCAAGCCGACGTCGGGGAATGGAACAACAAACTGAAGAGATTGGCAAGCATACTCAGCGTAGGATCCCGGAATTTCGCGGCCAAGGCCGCCCATGCAGGTTGCCACGAGTGTGCCAAGAGGTATGCTTGCCGCTTCGCCTGCAGGATAACCTGCGATGCGACCGACGAGCTCAATGCCAACGATGCGAGGGAATTTAACGGTAGGAGAATGTCCCTGTCGCGTGAACATTTCTTGCTATCGTTAGCATAAACTTGAGAAACATTGACAGACGAGGCCTTGCCTGCGCGGTTAATGCCGAAGGCGAGAACTTTGATCAGAACCTGGCCAGGATTTGGGGTTGGGACAGGTATGTCCTTAATTTGGAGCACCGAAATTGGACCAGGCTTGTCGCAGACCACAGCTCTCATTTTATCTGGAATAATCGTAGCCATTTTGATGATATTGATGATGCTGATTATATTGATGGTGTTGATGATGAAAGCTGGTAGCTATTAGTCGATGATATGGAGGCGGGGCAGTGCAGAAGCTTATGTATTTGTAAGTCTTGACATGCCATTGCCACCTTGTTTCGGGCACGATGAAGTGCGCATTATCAGCACTCTTCAGTTCAAGAAATTATCGAGGCTTGGATCCATGAAAATCCGTCTGTTGTTATCCTGAGTTCCATTTTATGATCCGCCCTGCCGCGCCCTTACGTGGGTTGGCCGAAGCTGACAGCGGCCATCCCAGCTGTGGCCAGCGCAGACGCAGATAAGGCTAAGCGAGCGAGGAGAGGAGCACAAATACAGTGTTCATTGCAAATGTGGACTATGTGGGTGAATTAGATGACATGGCACCACAGCG
Organism: Aphanocladium album; assembly: GCA_029218145.1. NCBI lineage: Eukaryota > Fungi > Ascomycota > Sordariomycetes > Hypocreales > Aphanocladium > Aphanocladium album. The sequence goes on along the minus strand of JARDXD010000228.1, from coordinate 28,922 downwards.
CAACGATGTAGTTGGGCGGCTAGCCATTACATTGGGCTTTGTGACATCTTACATGCAAGCCACTCGCGTGATGCAGCTCATGCCAGCCATTCAATTTCGGCAACATTTGGGGCTGGTTCCGTAGCATGTGCGTCGCTATGCTTCTCCCCGCCCCCCCGAACTCCCTCGTCTCTGTCTGGAAGACACCGACTTCAGCTTGGGCATGCATTTACCGCCTTGTCGACATCATGTCTGATACCGCGTACGCTTACGGAACCGAATCAACGACGATGACGGGCTCGACGCAAAATGACTTGTTCACGCCCGCGACCGAACTAAACGATGATGCCTCTATTAGGATATGGATCGAGCTTGGGCGGGGCAACGCAACGCACGATCCAGTGCCTGGCGACATTCTCATTATTGTCGACAAGACCTACGGGCGGGTCTTGTCCCGTCACCCAGCAGGTCATCTGATCCTTGACAATGTGTCCGAATATGATACAACGAATCGACCGATCCCTATGCGATGGAAGTGGCTCTGTACCGACACCGATTATTTTATTGGGTTCCGCAATCTCGATAAACCTGCATTCTTGGGCCGTGACGATTCGTGGAACCTTGTTGCGCGAGCAACTGCGCAAAAAGGACACGAGAATTTTATGTTGGTCAAGCAGCGGGGTGGATATCGCATTCAAAGCCCGCACTGGTACGGTTTTAGACCTCTGTCTGCTCGCGCTGATGGTGCTGGAGTTGAAGTACAGGAGTCTAGCGGTACACAGTGGGGGTTTATTCAAGCCAGCGAGTAGTAACGGTTTTGGGACACAGCCTCCAACTGGTACATCGGGAGAGATATAGAGCCGCTTGCAGGTGAACCCGGCGATTGGGCATAACTCTTGAATGCCTGGGATAGAAGACTGCACGAACAAGGCTACGTGAGCAGAATGGGCTTGCGCCTGATTATTTCACCGCCAGGCAATGCGGGCGGCTCCCCCAAAGTCGACCCAGAGAACCCCGGGAGACTTGTACGAGTGGGTGAGGGTGTGCTCCTGCTGTCGGTGGAAACGGCCGCTATGACTTCAACTTCCTCTCGGAGCATGACGGTATCAACTTGATGCCAGACCTACCGCCACAGGACCATCATCATCCAAACCAGGGATAATAAGCTTACTACACCGACCACAAACAGTATACAGTACTACTAGCCACATAGAGCTATATAAAGAATATTATAGTCATATACTATTATAATTTTAATACCTAACCTATAAAGCTATAAATCTTCATATAAAGCTATATCTCTTAGCCTTCTTATTATAGCCGCCTGGCTCTAGCTAAAAGTTAGGTTACTGTATTATGTTATACTAGTCGGCGCCTTAGATATAGTGATAAGTTAATTAAATCTGCTAGTCGATTTCCGTCCCCATCTATAATCTCCAAGTCTACATTAGAAGCAATCAAGGCTGCCACTACACTAACCGCGCTGTAAACCACGGCCTAATAGAGCGGTATGCCGAGCCGCACTACTATATCATCGCCATCTGCCTAAATAGTCTCTAGCACAAGTGAGCCCCAGAGTCCAATTGCGCCACAAGAGCTCCCTCGCGGCAGCATAGCACATATCGCTATAGAGCGGCTGCCATTCTAGATAAGATGCTTTACCATTACTGCGATTTCGCCCTGGTCGTCATCATCTGCGTGCCGTGCCAGACAGTGAAGAGGTATCCAGAATTCGCTCGTCTGAACGCCAGGGTTGGCGCCGTGCTGGAGTAGAATATTTGCGGCCTGCACTGCTTTTTGATTGTGCGCCCCGGACCGGCCGTATTTAAGAGTGGGTGCGAGAGCACACATCAGAGGTGACCAGGAGTTGTCGCTGAGGATACATCCATAGAGCCGCCCCAAATAGCCCGTATGGTAGCCACTGGGCTTTACAGCTAGCACTCAGGGGTCCGTACCTCTCAACTTTGCTAAGGAGGCTCCGAAACCCATTATTGTTCGATCTGACTCCGGGTCCTACAGTCTCGGTGGGCCATTGTGGGAGCCTTCCGATGCACAGCAGCAGCGGAGCTTCAGCTCGCGTTTTCTCCTCATTTGAAATCGGTCAGTGGCTGTGTAGCGTTCGACGTGCGAAGCGGCGCCATCTATTTTGGCCATAAAAACGCCATCGCAGCCCGTCTCCGCATCTTATTTGTCCCGATTGCATGCACTCATCTAGCACGTAGCCATGGATTTCTTACCGCTGCCACGAGATCCCACATTCGGAACACCAGAAACCCCATTTCTGTCGTCGGAAGACTGGGATCTAGGGCCTTTCCGCACGTATCTAGACAGAAAGTACCAGGACTTGGACTTGGCAGAAGCACCCGAACTGCCGAACAACAATGCGATAATGACGCTAAAATTGCAGCGCATCTTTGATGCTGTCCCCGCGCCCAAAATACAGTCTTTCGTCCAAACTTGGCTGTTTTTCGGCCTCTTGGCTGAGTTTTTGAGCCTCAACGAGCTCGAAGATGGAACGCGACTAGTCAGTCTGGAGGATGCCCAAGAGGAGATGGCTGCCTTGTACCGAGAATTCTCGACGCGGAGCGACAACGGACAGTTGCTGACTGGCCTGCCTCTCCTGACCAAAACCGCAGTCTTCACCGAGCGAGTGAATCTGAGCGGGGAGCTGGGGCCACGCTTCCATTATTTACACTGGTGTCTGATCCGCTCCATGCTCATCATCAACAATTGCTGTAATCAGTTGGACTATTCTGTCCACTACTCGATAGCTGGACTGGGAGAACTGTTTATGACCAAGCTTTATGCTGAAAGCCACCTAACAAACCCGCGTATCTTTATGCCAGCCGCTAGTTTCAACTGGTTCCGTCACTATCTGAGGGCGGATGGCGATGTGGAGAAGCAGATGCTTCATCTCGGCTGGTGCCCGAGTCAGATTGAGAAGATACGCAACTACTTTCAGGGCATCGCGTCTCTGCATTACATTGCAAGACTGCATCCTCGTACGAAACGCGAAGCTCATGTTAATTGCAGCACCTATTCCTGCCAGGCTTTCCAGATTGACATATCAAAGTACAAGCCGCGTCACACAAGCCCCAACTGCCAATGCGAGGACTTGTGTGTGGACGAAACCGAACTGATCAGAATTTTGAGAACGAGCGGCTCGTATCCTGTATTGAAAGTCGACACCGGAGACGACGAGACAACACCAGCACGCATCACCTTGGAAACATATGAACCAGGCATCAACTATGTTGCTTTGTCCCACGTCTGGGCGGATGGGTTGGGGAACCCGCTCAGCAACGCCCTGCCGAATTGCCAAGTTGTCAAAATAGCCAAGTCTGTCGCGCAACTAAACCAAGCTCTGAATTCTAATGAGGATGCGCGATGTGAATATCGTTTATGGGTTGACACGATCTGCTGTCCAGTGGAGCTGCAAGGCAAAGCCATCGCTCTTGAGCGAATTGCGGACGTCTACAAGAATTCGACGCATGTTCTTGTCCTTGATTCGTCGGTTTCATTTCTCAACAGCACCACTTCCGACGTAGCGGAGATGTTGCTTCGTGCTTTTTCCTGTTCTGCCTGGATGCGACGACTCTGGACGTTCCAAGGTATTACTGCACGCCCTCTCTTTACGGATATATGTTTCTGACTTGTGAGGTTTTAGAGGCTATTCTTCCCAAAAGCCTTTGCGTTCAATTTGAGGACAAAGCAATTGCCGCTACTGATTTGATGCGTGATTTATACCTGGCCGGCATGAACGACAAGCGCATGCTCCGAATTTGGCATGATCTCGGAAATGAGGTAATGCAACCCACTCAGATCTTATACTTTCTTTTACTTGAAAATTCTAATTTGCATAGTTTAACTATCTTCGAAGTATGGATGATGTATCTCGCAGTTTGGGAGACATCTACCATAACCCGCAACTTCTCCTCTTGGCACGAGCGATCCATTTTCGAACAGTGTCAGTCCCGTCAGACGAGCCACTCTGTCTCGCCGTATTGATGTCACTGCAAATAGAAGGTCTCACACTAATGACGGATGGAGAAGAGCGCATGGCTCGCGTCTGGGCTGCACTTGACGAACGCCTTGGTGGAATTTCTACGGGGCTTGTATTTTATCTCGAGGACACGCTGTCGATCAAAGGGTGGCGATGGGCTCCAAAAAGTCTTTTGGGTGGCCTCGGGAAGGACTCTACCCTAGATTTGGATACGCGATCTCTTCGGTTCGCCGTTTCGAAGCCGATCACTCCCTATTCGGTCGGCAGACCAACCGCAAGAGGATTGCGCATGAAAGCAAAGGGCGGCTATTTGACAGTGGCTCCGATACGCGAAAACTTTGATTTACTACCATGGAGTGGTGTCACGAAACGGGTCGTTGAGCCCCACGTTCTCGTCTATCACGAGGCGTCAAAAGGCTGGTTTCGCCTTGCGGACTGGCACCGGTCCCTTAAACTGCAAGCTTGGTCTGATGAAGAGCGGAGAGAGTACGATGAAAAACACCCGTCGCCATTGTTTGACTGCATCCGATCCAACAAGTCCGCCCTCATTTTTCGAGATTACGATCCGGATGCCGATGCCATGGTCGCCATTCTGGGGAAAGCCCAGGACGGCATGGATGATGACGGCGAGAATCACGCGACCTTGTTTGAGAGGGAGCGCACAGTCATGTTCATACCGCTAGGGGATAACTACGTTAGGTTGATCAAAAAAGTCAACGTAATCGCCAACAGACTTGCGGATGACCAAGTCACGACGGATCTCCTAGCTTGTGGTAAAGATGCCAGTCCCGCGCGGGACGAATGCCTTGGCAAGGTTAAAGCATGGCTCGAGACAACAGTCGACAAAGTATGGAAGGAGGACCCTGAATTTGCGGATCTTGTCAGGCAGACCATGGGTGACGACATGGAAGGATCGTCGTGGCCGATGATCATACTTGAAGCTTCCAACTTGATCACTATGAAGGACACGGAAGAGGATCGAGTATGGTTTATTGACTAGCAGTAATAAGATTGTAGAGACGAGGAATGCTGTGGGCGTTTTGCAAGAAGAGCATTTGGAATGGAAGAGATGGTGCCTATCAGAGAAGCCGGCGAGGCTGTGTTTGCGTGTTTGGTCCGCCGAGGTGGCTGCAACATCTGAGAGCAACGTGAGAAGTGGCGTTCACAACAATGCGGCGAATAGGGAAAGCTGGATAGCGCATGGCGGTAAATATGCTAATAAAAGTCAACAGAAGTGTATTCTGGCCATTAAGAGTACAATAGCAGCGGACTCGCAGCTCGACACCAAGACTTGAGCAACTGCGTCAAGGTCTATGGCCTGCTGCAGTTGGACTCGTTTGCACCGCGTCACCGCCAGCCACCGAAGAACCAAAAGAAAACAAAAGGGCGTAGTTGGCAAAAGCTTGCCGGTAGAGTCTCCTTGCAGTTACTGAAGCTCTGTTTGCATCTACAGGAACAAGCCTCGTGACGCTTGTTGACATGGCCGCTGCCTAAAATGGATCTTCTCGCGAAGGCCAACCTCATTCGCTGAGTTACACAAGCAACACCGTCGACAGTGGCACTTCAGAGAAGCCATCGCGGATACTTGAGTACCGATGAAATGCAGCCGAAGAGCTCGTTTGCCGGAAGAGCTAGAGTAATGGGGAGTTTGTCGAATCCGGCGCAAAGCAGAGTTGCGCGCCTCTGTGAGTGACAGTCCATATGCTCATTATGCTCCATTGACTCCGCGCTTACATACAAAAGGATACCCGAAGACTTTACACTCGCAACTTTTTTCCCCAGAGATACCGGCAATGGGAAGGACAAATTGATGCTGGAAATCATCACCGTTGACACCGCCCAACCCATGGCCAGTGCAGCGTACTTGAGGGTACTCAGCGGATTCCGCAGCTTTCGAAACTGCATCCAAAATACGACCACAAAACACTAATCAAGCTCCGTCTGGTCGCGAATCTCTACCCGCTGGGCCAGCTTGATACAACTCTCGCGATCGAGTAGACGACCAATAGGGTCCCTTTCACTTTCGAATCCCCCCAAAGGTCAGCCCTTTTGCTCTATGCGATGAGGCGATGGTGGATGGAAGCAGTTACTCGAAAGATATTTCCAGGGGACAGGCTTGCTTTCCGCTCTGATATCAATGACAATCTGCCCGGATTTTCTGCCGGTTTCTGTTGGCGGCGATGCTGATGCGACAGTCATCCGAATCTAAGAGCACAGACGGTTCCTTATCATCCGGAACTCACCGTTTGAACGCGGTAGCTGGATCGGCTGGCGATAACTTCACTCGGAGCGGCCCCCCCTGTGCTCAGGACAGGACTCGATGCGACTGCTACCGGGACCGGCTCGCAGCAGTTACCGCGCCGACCCGCTCCCGTGATGGGAAACCTCTTCCAAGGCCTCGAAAATCCCAGGCTCCAGTTGCGAGGTCGCCGAAACAGTGCCGCGACCGGTGATCAACAGCGCGTTGTCAGTATGCCGACCAGTCGGCCAAACCGTCTGTCTGCGTCGCGCGACGCCAGCCAGCGTCGGTCAACGATCCCTGGGCCTGCACAGGATAACCCGACCGGTTCTGGGCCCTCACAGAGACCAAGATGGATCGCAGGCATCCGGCAGCTTCCCGCCGCTCAGAGGCCACAGGATCGTGAGCCTTTCCCGCGAGCAACCGAGCGGGCGATCGATCGCGACGACGTTGATGATGATGACAACGACACTGAAGAGGACCTGTTCCGTGATCAGAGCTCTTCAATAACCAGCACTGCAGAAAACGGCCGCCGCTCGCGCCATCGCGACATTGAGCAACCTCGGCCAGCCCGCCGACGCGAGTCCGGTGCTGGGGCGAGTGGTGCAGCGCAGCACCAGACAGCGGTGTTGCAGCGGGCACTCGCTGTTGTTGGACCACCGCCTGCTCGAGCACCGGCAAGGAGAGTCGGACAGCACGGGAGCCGCTCGCTGCCTAGGGGAGACGACAACGAGGATGGCGACGGCGAGGACGGTGGGGAAGTGGTGAGTGTTGGCCAGGAACGCGCCGACAATGATGCTGAGGGGGGCGGCAGTGAGAACTATGAGGGCGATGGCGACGAGGGTGATGAGGGCAGCGGCGGCGATCCACCGCCTCCTGAAGTTCCCAGTTTTGGAGGGATTCCCGCCGATGCACCACTGGCATACCGCCGGCAATGGTGCATGACCTGTCTGCGCCGGGCCAAAAAGTACGCGGAGCGGCCAGGAGCAGCTCTTGAGGGAGTTGTGGTAGAGTGCTTAAAAGCACGAAACAGCCTCTGCCACGGCTGTAACCGGCTGAAACGGCCTTGCGAACTTGTCAGTATAATATGTTTCCAATACGGTTCGGCCTCTAATTGGATTTTAGCCCATCGATCACTGTGAGGGAGCTCGAGACCAGCTCAACGCAATTTTATTTTACGTAAATAATCTAATTGTCGACGGGTTGGAAGGAAGAGGGGACCTAGATGACCGTCTCCTGGAAAGTGAGGCCCGCGAGATTCAGCTGAGTCTCGCGGAGCTTTGCGGTCAATTCGACCAGGTCGAATTGAAGCTGCGACGGGTGCACCAGTTGACCGGAAAGATCAACAAAACTCGGGTACGTACGGCGATATTCGGCTGCGAGTCGCGTTTCTAACCAATGTACAGGAGGCCAGGCTGGCCTACCAAGCTGCGGTCGCCAAAATCCGCAGCCGCTTGCTCGCGATCAACCCGCCGCCACCTGCAGGTGCAACCGCGGATGCAAGTATAACGCGTTGTTAACTGGTATAAACATGTGACTAATGCATTATCTACAGGAGCAAGCCGAGTGGTCTGCGTCGCAGGTGATCCAGATCCCCCACGACCACCACGGATGCTACGCCGACTAGCAGCAGGCAATGCAGAGGATGGGGCTGTCGTTGGTTTGTATTCTGAGCAGAAGATTCAAGGGGGCGACAGAGCTGGTAGAAAGACAATGGCCGGTCACGGTTGATAATGCAGTCTTGGAGTAGACGGGTCGGTTACTGGCTGAGTAGAGCCAATGTGGTGAAAAAAACGGGGTTGTAACAGTTTGCAGGCGAAGATTGTACGAAAGTACACCGATTAGCTAAATGAATGGAATGGAAAGGGGCAATTTGCGCATGGTGTTTGGCTGCCTAACATTATGTGCATGTCATGTCTGTTTTCCTAGCAGGGAACGTCATAATCTCGCACTGCAAAAGTAGACTCTCCAGAAAAGCATTTTCACGGCTTTGAGACTGAGCTTGGGGGCTGGCACTTACGTGAAGCCGTAGATTAGGGAATCTTTGTGTATATTGGTTCCCGCCCAATTGGCCTCCGGCTCCTACATTCACTAGATCTTTGCCATGACTGCAGTTCAAATCACCGCTTAACATTTCGATGAGCTCTCCTTGCTCATCATCCCGCAGAGCGGCTGGTTGATAGAAGGCGGCCGGAGGCGACAGAACAAGCGCAATGTGACCGACTTGCACGAAAATATGTAAACTACACAAGCCGTGCTCAGCATGAACAGCATGTTGGAGAACCAAAGCAGGCAACGCAAAGCTGGACTTCTGGCTGCTGACTTGACATCTCCGAGTCCTGGAGATTGACCATTTATCGATCCGATTCTGTATGCTGTTTCCCCCGCAATAAGCTTCCGACGAAAACAATAACGGCTACTGGAGTATCAGTGTAGTTTTCGATGATATATGATATGCTATTCCTTTGTCATTACCACGCTCAATTTCGCAGGTCCTACCAACTATTGGGTGATGTCGGAAGCAGCACAGTCGGATGAGCTCGAAGACGCTCAGCTGATGGCATGTCTTCAGGCTGTCTTTGATATTATATATTTGTAGTATCGCAGTTGACTAGCCGCTAAAAGAGTTGATGGTCAAGGAGACAGTTAGCGACATTGATATGATTTCCGCCCTGACGAAGAATACTGCCTGCTGTAGGAAACGAAGCATATTAATCAAACTTAAATCAAGCACATAATAAACATCATTAACCAAATAAAGAAACACAAACTAATCAAGTATATTGCTGATTGTAAAATAGCTTTTGGTTTAATGCTAGTGCTGTGGTTGATCAGGTGTCGAATGGTGCGCTGCTGGCAGTGAATGGTTCGTGCACGAATCGTGAGGCAATCGTGGGGTTGCCGTGCTGCTGTCGACAAGACCGAAGCAAAGTGGCAAACGAATCAATTGCATTGTTTTCTATCATCAGAACAGTCATTAGCTTTCAATGCCTTCTGGATCCTTTACTTTGTTTATTTTATGCTCACTTTGGGGCGATCTGGCTCCTTGTTTTAACTTGGCGCACTGATTAAGCCACGCATTGGTACCATACAACGTGTCCAGAGTATCGTCGTGTTGTTCTTGCGTCATGCCTATTAAAGCGATTTTGCCAGGGTTAAATCGCATTATGCCCCGTGCAGTCTTGCGATCAGGAGTGCTTGGCAAGGTTGACAGTTACATCCAGCCAATACAAGTAGCTGCTGTTGTCTGCAACGGACATCTTAATAAGATGGACAACAGCGCCAAGCTGGCTAGCATACAGCTACTCTTCATCTCTCACGCATGATAGGGGATAACAAGTCATAACCTTGTGTGAAAGTATACTTTCTAGCTTGACATCATTACGCAAAGTCAGTTCCAGGGATTTCGCGGCTGCTCTGACGGCATCAGTGACCCCTTATTTAGAGAGGCGCTCAGAGAACAATTAAATCAGTTGGGATATTGAATTTTCAAAGCAGAATGTATTTGCAATCTATGTGCTGAATGCGGGTTGGCCACAGACAGGCAGCCAGTGTCAAGGAATCAGCACCGAGTGACGTCTTAACCGTGGCACGAATGTACCGCCGCATTTGTCAAACTATATACATAAAAGATCATGGAACTAAAGAGAAACTGCAACCCGGCTCTCCATTTCAGAAACAGAGCTGCGCTTATTGACTCGCGGCGACACAGCCGTGGTCGTGTAAAATCGACAGTACCCACTGTCAACAATGAATACCAGGACGTCGTCAGAGATGCAGAAACAACGCATTAAAAATTGTGAAACGATACATCGACATGGCCTCCATTCTCGAAGCCTCCACAGCCGCCAGACGGCTGTCCATCGTAGTACCCAATGTGGGGGTTTCCGGGCTGCGAGCCAGGCTCGCAGTTCTGGAGGTAGTATTCGTTACGAGCGCCGCAACGGTTGCCATTGTGGCACTTGAAGACGCACTTATCCATGTTGGCGTGACAGCCGCCAGAGGTCTGGATCTCCATGCGGTTACCGCCCATGTTGGGCTCGCGGGAGACGTCAACAGTGGCGTAAGGACCGGTAGAGAACTCACCCCAGGTGTTGAAGACCTGACCGTCCTTGAGAATGGTGATGCGGTGGTTCAGGGCGGCAAAGGCACCGGCGATGTTCTGAGCCATGGAGATGGTGACGCTGTCACCGATGTTGGGCAGAGACCAGGTGATGTAAGGCTGGCGAACGTTGACAAAGCTGGAAACGTAGTCGGTCTGCAGCCAGACGACGACAATGACGGTAGCAGCGCCACCCTCATCAGCGCGGTTGGTGAAGGTGAACTGGGTGGGACCATCGTTGCCAACCCAGATGGCACCGTTGTTGCGGCGCTCGTTCTTACCCATGGAGCCAAAGCCAATGTTGGACATGTGCTGGCAATCCTCGCGGGAGAGACCCCAGACAGGGTTGTTGCAGTCGAGTCCACGCTTGGCGAGAGCACCGACGGCGTTGTCACTGCGAGATGTTAGTGCGATGGAATGGCATCGCAGTTTTGCAAGTTCCTCACCTGCCAGCGGGGGCGTTAGGAACGGCGACAGCAGCGCCGAGAAGGGCCGCAACAGCAGCAATGGTAGAAGTCTTGAAGAACATGTTGATCAAGGAGTGATGAAATAATGCCGAGATAAGGACTGTGGGTATTTGCTTAAGGAGAGTGTTAGAGCTGAGCTGAATGTGCTTGCTTGCTTGTTCAAATCATCAAGAGAAGATATCCCAGTCTTTTTATAAGAAACAGCGCCCTCTGCATCGCGAAAGTTTTGAAATGGTTTTCCCAGCCCTGCCAGGATACCAGACAAGCCCTGCCATGTGGAATCCTGCAGGAGACCACGCCGTCACCCACAGGCGAGCCCAACACTAGAAAGTATTTGGCGCGTCGGTGCGGTCTAGAGGTAAGCTGAGTCCTGCCTGTTCCTGACGGTTTGATGCGGGCCCTTCCGTTCCTGCACAAGCGTCTTGGAGAGATTCTAGACCGTTGGCATTGTGCCTGTCATTGTCTGCGGAAGCGTAATGCTTCGCAAGCCATGGCAAGGCTAGCGAAACTTTAGTGCTGATGACGGGGAGCCTATTCTTTGGCAGGATCGGGACTGCAGAATAAAGGCCTGTCAGCGCAGGGGTATGATGGATCCAGATCCGTCTCGTCAACCTGATTGATCCAAATTTTCTTGCCCTTTTGTAGCAGCGGATTTAAGGCGTAGGTATGACTTCGGCGAAATATTCCATGGGTTTGTTTAGCGTAACGACGGCGAGGAGTGGCGACTCGCGTCTCACTGTGAGATTCAGAAAGTGTCAAAATTTTCAGCTGGAATAAATTGATCAAGATGCACAATAGCTCTCTTCTTGTCTTCCGATAAAAGAACGTCAGCGTACATAGATTTCTCTGTGTATGATGCGCTCGCCATTACCTCGGACAACTTTCTCATCCTTCGCGCCAGCCTCGATCCGTCCCCGCTGTACCTGCATTTCGGACGCCCACGCGTCGACTAATCCTGATGGAGGTCCGGTACAAACGCCAAGGCAACTATAGCACTTATTCGTCCTAGTAGCTCGGGAATTGCAAAGCCGGAACGTGCTTATCGCTGCTTTATCAGGAGCAGCTGCACATTGCGCGTGGGTGCTCATGCAAGAGAGATCCCATAGCCCCATGAAGGCAAGGTCCTGTGCTCATGATAGAAATTTATTACCACAAACGGCACCAGATTGACTATCTTACTACCATTTCCTTTTGCTTGAAACGTTCTCGTCGCAATTCATTCATGTCCATTTTGAGATGTGCCCAACATCAACTGACTACACACTAACTGTAGCTTGCTGGATGGTTCTTAGCTCAGAAGAAGGATTCGCAGAGGATGCGTCCACAGGATCAGTAGTCGGGCGCTGTGCTTCGCATAGCTGCAGCCAAGATGGCTGCTTTTCAGGCTCGCTCTTTCCGCAGGACTGGGGGTTCGACAGCATCGTTACGAGTCCGTCAAGACCCGCACGCAGGCTGTTTACCTCGTAGCCCTTGGCCCGCATGACACTTGCGGCAACTCGGGCACTGTCGCCATCATAGCATACAACGAGCGTGTTTTTGCCCTTGAGGCTGGTAAGCTCACCGCTAGGCGAAGCAAATTCCTTCTCCAACTGCGTCCAGAGGCTGCTCAGGTTGGCAGGATCGAAGAATGGGCTTTTGGTGCCGGGTTGTGCAAGAGGAATATTCATGGATCCAGGAAGCTTGCCCTTGTCAAAGTCTGAAGGCTGGCGCAAGTCAATGATAGCTGCGTTGTCTCTGGACTGCAAGGCGGCGCTGAGCTTGGGAATCTCGCACACGCACGTCTCTTGCGCACGACGCATGAGCTCATCCATTTGCTTCTCGTTGACATAAAAGTAATGCTGCAGAGCTTTAGAGGCCTCCCACTCCCACTTTTCATCATATCTGTATAGATCAACCTTGAGAAGTTCCTAGCGATCGAGTTAGCGGAGCCGAGCGTGCCTCGTACGGGAGAGTAAGTGGAGGCCGCACCTCGTTCTTGACAGGTGGAAAGCAAGAGTTGTCGAGCTTTTCAAAGTACTCGTTGACGTATTGGTAGGGCAAGTCGCAGCAAAGGAATACACAGTTGATGAGGCCGTCGGAGCCGGCAAGCTTGCTGAGGCTGCCGTCCGCTTTTTGCTTGTCAATGTACTGGTACAGGCCCTTCAAGTTGAAGCCAGAGGAGGGTCCGCAGACAAGGCCCTGCCGGCAAAGCTCAAGGGATAGACGATATGATTCGTAAGAGCCAACCTCTTCGACGTGATCTACTGAAGATTTCCAAGGGAAAGTGACCGGTCCGAGAAGCGCATAAGATCTTGGACCAGGAACTCTGTCACCTGCCGCCGTACAAACACTAATTCACTTTGGTCAGTGTACTGCGGATGTGTGAAACTGTGAGTGCTTACCCGAGTCTGAAGACATTGGGCTTAGCACCTTTAAAATACGTGCCCAGTCCTGTCATGGTTCCTTTGCCGTTGTCAGAAATATCGCGCATTCAAGTGGCACTTGACGCGACATACCGGACGTGCCCATACCGGCACAGATTAAGTTGATCTCGGGTAGCTGTTTGACAATTTGCGGGCCGGTCCATCGTACGTGCGATTTCCAGTTCTACAACATTAGCGCACATAAGAAAAAAATGGCACGATTCTTACTTACATTGTCATTTTCATACTGGTTGGGGTTGATCGCTTCATCGGTTTCACTACCGAGGCGCTGCGCAGCACGGATGCCGCCGCGCTCGTCTAGTGGCTCAGGTTGCGAAGGACCACCAAAAAGTGTACTAAGCCTTGTCAGTACATTTAATGGGTGTTGTTCCGTGGTACATACATGCTGATGCCAAAAAGCTGCATAAGACGAATCTTAGCAATGCTGGTCTTATTGCTCAGGAATGCTCTGATATCGTCGAGGCCGTAGATGGCGCGGCCAATCAGCGACATGGACAAGACGGTCGAGCCAGAGCTGTACTCGACAATCGTTTTGGTCACATCAGGCTTGATACTCTTCTCCAACAAGTTCAAGGCTAGCCTAGTAATTAGTCTTTCGTACTATATGAAACAAGAACAAAGATATTACTGACCTGGCATACACTTGACGTTATTTGCTGGGTGCATGGACATCATCTTGGCAAAGATGCGGACGCCATCGCCATGGTAGGGGTTCAGCGATGCAGGAACTTCAACGAGAGGTAGAGGAGGGGCTGTGTCAGGGTCAAAATAGTCTCTGATAGACTCTGGTCCCTTGTACACGTTTAAGTTGTTTGTCTCTTTCATGGTCTTTGCTTCGGCGGCCATGATTGCTTCTCACCGGTGCACTAGGCTACTTTTACAAGATTTGGCCAGAGTGTGAAGCCTAAATTTGAATCAAACAACGTTTTTGAGCAAGGTTTAGTTGCTTTAATGAGCTATTTATATAAGCCTTTCTGCGAAACAGCCACGCATCTGTCTGACGGTGACCACAGTCTGACCTACCAACACCGGCAGTTATCAGCCGGCTACTAATTATGGACTTGCATGCGACCTTGCTAGATTTTCCTTGTACGCGAGAATGTTTTCAACCTTACCAAATGAGGCATATCATGTTGCATTTTGTCTAGGCTTCAGCGGGTAAGGGTATGCGTATCTTTAAACGTGTACCACTCTTAGCCTCAGGGCAGACACCGATGTGGGACGCATCCGCATTTTGCAACCCCCAAGGTTGTGATGAAGCAGTACAGCGCACGCAACTGCTTGTTGAGAGCGCAAATCCATGACTAAAACGTGCGCCATCCGGGTTGCGAGGGTTTGATTGTTTGCACGATTTTTCCTGGTTCAAGAGGCCACCTTCCTACTTAACAAGGGGCAGCTGTGAAGCGTCACGACCTTGATGGGCACAGACCCGCCATGTCGCATTCTCCAATGCCGAAGTGATCGGCGCCAGGTAATAAGTGCTGCGGATCTGTTATGTTTAAATAATAGCGTAGTGATATAGCGTCATCAAGAAAAAAGATACTCAATATTGCTCAAACGGAGCGCGATCATCGACGCTTGCGCAGGAGGTCTCACTTCGTTCGCACCTCGGGCGCCCCAGGGCCGACTGTCGCAATGCGTCGATGCTTTGCTTCTACTTTTGGTTGACATTCCCACAATAATGTTCAAAGCTCAAGGCAATGTGGTGTGCTACTTTAATTAGACCACAGAGGTTGTGATACCCACCCAGGCTTCTTGGTCACCGTTGCTAATTCAAGGGAAAGCGGTTTAGACTGGGTTGGTGTAGCATCTCGGGCCCACGAGCCTGGTTGCCCTTCTCCTGGCTCTTTCTTTATCTGATCTGGGTCTCCCACACAGAATTAAATTCCTTTACGTACAATGCTCCTGACTTGAGTTTGAACTTCTACCGCACAAGAATCTCAAGACAAAAACTCAGCCACGCAGTACTGAGCTGGTGCGCCATGGCCAAAGAAGGGGACGCTGTTGTTGTGCCCGCGAGGCCAACAACTGGAAATTCCAGCGAGCATACGATAAGCGATTCAGATGCGACCGGGACAAAATTCAATGAGCAGACAAACTATGTCCCGAAGAGCACAATCATCACGGTTAGACTCCGAGCAATCACGGCAACCAGACGAGCGCTGACAGAACCAGATCTTTTTGGCTTGTGCCAGCGTAGATTTGGTGGCATTGATGGACCAGACTACGTTGGCGGCCAGTTTATACATAATTGGTGCATCTTTTGGGTCAACCAAGGAGGTATCTTGGATTGCCAGCGGCTATTTCATGCAAGTTTATTCGTTCTCGACGCAGTCCTCATTCTAACCGGCAATAGCACCTCCACGATCGGGCAATTGATCTACGGACGACTATCGGATATCTGGTCCAGAAAAGTTGTTTTGCTGACTGGCCTTGCAATTTTCTTTTTTGGCTCGCTTGCATCTTCGCTGGCGCAATCCGTCCTCCAATTGACCATCTTCCGTGCCTTCACCGGTATCGGGGGAGGTGGTTTGATGACGGTTGCTCAATTGATCGTCAGTGATGTTGTCCCGTTGAGGGAGCGAGGAAAGTACCAAGGGATCTTGGTAAGCTTCTGTTTTTCTTCCAACACGAAAGCGAATACTGACAGGCGTTGTATAGGGTGCTGTTGTGGCACTTGCCAATGGAATTGGCCCAGTGATCGGTGGCGCTCTCTCGTCCAAGTCCAAAGAGTCTTGGCGTTGGATCTTTCGTCTTAATCTACCATTGACTCTGCTTACGACAAGCTGTGTTGTGTTCATCATGCCACTGAAAAAAGTTCAGGGCGACTGGAGGCTGTAAGTCTCCGACGACTATCAAAGAAACAATGCTAATTTGAGTAAAGTAAGCTAAAGGCTGTCGATTTCATCGGTATCCTCCTGTCATTTGCAGGAATGATTGCAGTTATCCTTGGGCTCACCTGGGGTGGCGCCGAATACCCATGGAAATCCGCCCCTGTCATTGCCTCGCTTGCCTCTGGTGGCGCAATCTGCGTCGCATTTGTGCTGTGGCAGTGGAAAGGGCCGGAATATCCGCTCGTGCCTCGTAAGTGAATGTTGATTGTTTTGCAAGAAACTATGGTCACGGAAAGATGCTGACTTCTAACTCAGTCCACATCTTCAAGTCGAGAATTGTCAATGGCGCTTGCTTAACAATGATGATCAACGGATGGAACTTTGTCATGCAGGTTTACTATGTGCCGACATTCTACCAACTTGTTTATGGTTATTCAGCCACAAAATCTGGTGCACTCTTGCTTCCCATTACCATCGTACAGACAGTCAGCAGCACTGTTTCGGGTCTCATTGTCCACTGGGTTGGCCGGTACCGAGAGTGCATTCTCTTTGGTTGGCTTTGCTGGGCTGTTGGACTTGGTCTTATGTCAACATTGGATGAGCACACTGGTCTTGATAAGCAGATTGGATACTCTGTCTTGATTGGTATTGGTGTCGGAAATACCATGCAACCGTAGGTAATCCCCATTTCAGTATGCGGCAAGCACCCCACTGACTTGACTGCAGAGCCTTAATTGCCGCCCAGGCTGGCGTTGCACGACGCGATATGGCTGTCGCCACATCTTTTCGCAAGTAAGTGCTCCCATTGGAGAATATCAGGATTGCACTAATTGATGTAGCTTCATCCGAAATGTCGGGTCAACTCTTGGCTTGGCGATCTGCGGCTCTATTATGTATGTGGCTTCAACGGTGTATTAAACATCTTTTACTAGCAGCTGACCCTTGCAGTAATAATGTCTTGAGGGGCGCGATTTCCACCCTGGACTTGGATGATCAAGGCTTGAAGGATCTTCTACAGAATCCTCGCACGTACACGAGTACGCTACCCCCTGATGAAGCTGCCAGGGTGCGTAGCGTTGTAATTCCTGCCTACAAAAAGGGATTTCGAATTATTTTCATTGTAGGGGCGTCACTGGCAGTTTTGGGATTCTTGCTCGCTTTTGTGCTGATGCCCCAGGTGTCGCTGGCGCGCCCCGACGATGAGAAGCTCAAGGAGGAGGGTCGCAAGGCCCACGAGGCGCGAAAGCAGAAAAGCAAGGTTTGATTCTCCAAGTGCGCTATAGAATAGAAATTTGGTGAGAGCGATACGGAGATGGGAAGACTCGAGTCGAATTTTGAGAGTTTAACAATATTGGAAGGCGAGGGCTTGGCGCACAGCACAATCAATCCATTTCGCACGGATAGATTTATTCATGTAAGACTAGTTCAATTCTGTTAAATCATGAAGATTCAAATGATATATAAGTCGTCGTGAAACAGATACTCGTAGGGATATCGATAGAAGGGTCAATCTGTACGTACAAAGAACGGCTGTGCCATCCTTCGTTCATTCATAGCCAGATTTTGTGCGGCTTGGGGGTCAACACTTAGACCTTGCCTTCATTAGGTCGAGCAGCCTTGTTATCCTCCTTATAAAGCGGAGGGCAAACGGCATCCTTCTTCTGGAAGACGTAACGTTGGAACCACCACGGCAGCACAGTACCAAGCTGGTACTTGGTGTGCGCCCGGGTAGAAACACCGAAAACGTAGTCTAGCTCCTCGAGACTCTTTTGCTTAGTTTCTGGCACAAAGCAGAAGATGAGAGCCAGCGCAACAAGGTTCATGCCGGCGTAAAAACCAAACGCGCCAGTTGGTGTCATCGCGCGGAGCATACGAGGGAATGTCAAACTCAAGATGGCACCCCAGAAATTGTTTGTTGCGACAGCCCAAGACATGCCGACTTCTCGGTGGGATAGAGGAAAAACTTCGGCCGAGTACATGAATGGGACAGGACCCTCGCCTAAATTGACGGTTAGCTTGATCATTTTGAATTGTTAGATTTGGAAATGATCCGAGAGCCTTACCAGGCGAATAGAAAGCACCGAAAAGGTACACAAAAGTGGCAACAGCGGCGATACGAGCTGTGCTGTGTTCCAAGTCTTTGTCGATGAGGAAGCAAAGGCCGGCCACTGCGAGATGTTAGTACTAGTCTTGGAATTCTACTATCAAGGGAATCTTACCAAGCAGGGTCCAAAACATGTTTGGGAATGTAAAAATGAGCAGAGCGCGGCGTCCAAAGGTATCAATAGTCCAGACAGCAGGCCACGCGAACAGGAAGTTGATCAGACCAAATCCGAAACTGGCCCAAAGAGCATTGTAAGCAGAAACGCCGCTCTGTGCGAAAATCGTACTGCTGTAAAAAGCAATGATATTGACTAGAACATGTTAGTGACTGGTCATGTTAGATCTCGAGGCGGCCTTCACTTACTACCGCACATCTGCTGAGCAATCATAACGATACCGGAGGCTTGAGTGGCACGACGGTTTCGGGGAATAGTAAACAGCTCAATGAAGCGAGTGAAAACACTGCCATTGACGTTGAGACCGGCCTGCTCAATCATCTTGTCTTCGTGCTCGAGGAGACACTGGATGTAGAACAAATCACGGGCAGCTTGGAGCGGTGTGTTGCGCAGACGTAGAAGTGACTTCCAGGCCTTGAGGTGCTGGCCCTTCTTCAGATACCAGCGTGGCGACTCTGGGCAGAACCAGATACCGAGAACAAGCGGCACAGCGGGGATAAAGGCCGAGCCGAGCTGCAGACGCCATGCAATATGGGCAACCTTACCAACAGCAAGGTTAGCGCAAGTGCCGAGGAAAATACCTATTCAGTGTCAGTCAGGTCGGCTCGTGCAGTTGCCATGAAAAGTGCTACCTACCGAAGGCGGTCCACAGCTGCCAAGACATGACCAGTCCACCGCGAATGATTGTAGGAGCATTTTCGGCTGAGAAGACGGGGACAGTGACTTCCTTCAAACCCATGCCAATACCGAGGAGTGCCCTGTGTGCAGGAAGAAATTAGCTTTGAGGAAACTACGAGGCAGCGCACGTCATCCATGTTCATACCTGCAAGCAGCGAGCTGGCCCCAGGTCTGCGAGAGAGCCATGCCAAAGGGTGCAAGCAGAGAAAAAATGGCGGCGATGAAAATAACACCGCGACGGCCGAGAATCTCATTAAGGGGATCAGAAATCCACCCAGCACTGTTATTGTCAGAAATTGGATTTTATCCATCACTGCACATCACTTACAAGAGACAGATGGTAATGTAAGGCATGGCGTTGACGAGGCCTACAAGCCAAGCGTTCTTGGCACAAGCGCCCTTTGTGGCATCAGGGCCACATTGGGGAACGAAATCGGGGATACCCAGCGCCTCGGGGAAGCCAAGATTAGCACCGTTGGAGCCAGTCTGTAGATCCTTTTGTTAGCGCATTAAAATTTGAGCGGCGATAATGGTGTAAAATTACCTGATCCCAACCCTGGATAGCTGCAGCAATGGAGTTGAGCACGATGGTAAAGTACAAAGCCTTCGGGTGCTGCCACCTGTGGGTGACCTCTTGGCGCAGAGCACTCTTGTCATTCTCGTCCAGCTCCTCAATCTCCTCGAAGCCAGCGGGGTTTTGCGCAACAAGAGCGCCCTTCTTCAGCAGCGGCAGAATATCTGCGGGCAGACCCCTTTCTTGCTGAAAGTCCGCGGCGCGCTGTAGCAGGTCATCATGAGGGATGCCTACGAGAGGGTTTTTAATTTCACCCTCGGTGCTTTCGGTGAGCGCAGCCAGCTTCTTGACAGCCTCCGAGGTCGCTTGCGCAGTCTCGTTGCTGTTCGGATGAGGGTCTCAGTAAAGTAAACATGGCAGTAGACACGCTGCGCCGAGAGTGCGACAGCGTGAGAGACAACAGCGTTGGCAAAGTCGATGAGCAATGTGGGGGAGGGAGTGTCGTAGGGAAGGGTCCAGCGCGAGGGACTTACACATGCTCGTCCTGTTCGAGGGCAATCTTCTTCTCGGAATCCATAGTCACAGGAGTGGAATATCTTCTTGCCAGAGAGAAGAGCTTCATAAACAGGTCGACAGAGGAACAAGGTCACCCGGCAAGGTGTGGGCGCGGCGGCAGCCTTTTATTAAGAGCGCGAACAGCTGCTTTCGTGAGGGGGCCAAGCAGTGCTCCTATGCTTTTTCTGCCGTAATGCTTGCAAGCTTGCTCAAAGCGGGCTACACGACCAGGCTGAGTGGCGCCGGGGCCCCAAGCATTCCCATCTCGGCCACCCCATCTGCCCCAAAAGCAGCCACGGAATGAGACATGGCGCACCAGGCTAGTCAGTGATGGTTGTTTGTGAACAATGCCTGGCGGCCGCTATGACGACTGGCTGTGCTTCTAAGCCTGACTGCTCTTGTTTATCGGCTTTTTTTATCTTATGTTACGACTATCTCTGCGTTCTCTACATCGGTGTCTTGATTGGAATTCTCCGGGGTAAGGTTTTGCATTTGCTGCTTACGCTGGTACTGCTACATTCTTGCGCGGGCTCTCACCGAGCGAGATCCAGACCGCGTGAGACGGACCCCCAGCTGCCATGTTCTAAAATATGAGGGAAAACCAGTGTTGCTGACCTCTTGCAGGGAGCAATTGCGCTGCGCTAGTGGCGCGGGAAAACTGGCGGACGCCGCTAGCATCGGGACTCTCTAGTACCGGAAGGACGTCGTTGGTTGGCTCAGCAGATTGACTGATGGATAGCGTTAAGCCACTTCAGTTAATTTGCAGCGCCGGCCCCATCCACTACACCCCCTTCACCAACGGCTTGATTTTAGTTAAAAAAAAAAAAAGGCAAAACGGTTTAATTTTACGGCGGCAGCTTACAGTATGGCCCCTGAAATAATGTACCGCATCCAGCACGAGTGTAACCCTCGAGGCAAACTGTCACTTTCCTCGCTAATTATACCTCAAAGCAACCGGAATATTATTATTCCTATTCCATAAGGCAGCCAGTTAATCAAAAAACCAGATTTATTATAGTTAACTATAAATTAATAATATAATACAACTAACTAATTAGTAACTCCTGAATTACTAATCTATAACTAACTATTTATACTATTTACTTATATAAGCTAATAAAGCTATTGTAACCCGTTACCTAACCTAAAAGGCTCCCGTCTTACGCCCCATCCCTCTAATAGGCTCAGTACGTACCCTTATTATTGAATTTCTGTGTGGAGGTACCTTAAAGCCTCTCTAGCCAGAGGGGCTACAGCCGTTACCCTCGCTCTCTCAACAGCTCGAGGCAGTTATCGCGGCCGGTGGATGCGGTACATTATTTCAGGGGTCGTACTGTACAGTTCAACGAATTGAACAGAAGATTGTCATTGAGAGACAGGCGGCCGACACCCATAAGAAGTCCAAAGGCTGCGCAGAAAAACTTGAGTCAACGAGATGGGTGAAAAGTTTGTACAATGTGCGAGCCCTGCGGAGGTTGTGTACAACATGTTTGGCCCAGGGTATGCGACACGCCAATCGCGGGCGCCAGCGATGCAAGCCACACAGCCGAGGCTGGCCTGGTGTGCCGCACAAGGGAGGGGCTTGAGCTAGGCAGCAGTATTTCTCGAAATTGACCGGACGGGGCTGCAAGCATTTACGCGCCACTAGTTATTTGCTGCGTTGGTCATGGCCCTCCATCTGTTCTGGAAAGCACGCTCAATAGCTGCCAAGCTTGAGTACGGCAAAATCCGGCTTGCCGTGGGAGTATGAAGAACACTGCAGCTTTTGCCAAGAAAGGATCTCTTGACCCAATACTTTCGCCGCCGATGGACGAACCATGTTTCCCACGCTTCGAGGTAATACTGGGGTGGTGGCACGGTGGCAGCGATCGGCTTTTCTGTGTGGGGGGGAAGGCTCGCAGCTTTGGGAGGGCGTTGGCGCAAACTCAACACTACGGCTCCACCGGTCTCATGACTAGGCACGCTAGGATATCAGTAAGACTGGGTACTCAGTACATATAGCTACAGAGCCCACAAGAAAGGTAGGGAAAAAAGAAGCTTTCCCGGATGCCGGAGAGCCACATGTTTGCTGGCCGCTGTGTACCATTTGGGACGCGCGGGACGGCAACGTTTATCAGACTGCCGTATTGGGCACTGGTTGTTTACCTGCAAAAACGCGTTGCTCAGGCTCCGATGACGGCATTCCCTCGCCGACCAGGCTCGCTGAATTGAGAGCTGTCTCACCTGGAACTGGCGAGTTGAGAAAGGATGCCCAGTAGTTGCCCGAAACGGGCTCTGGAAAAGCGGCGGCAAGACATATTGAGTCGCATTCATTTTAGAACGACTTCACGTCGCTTTTCCTGAAGAATCCATTCTGAGAGTGAAGCTGCCACGAATGGTTTCTGGGGCGGGTGAATGTCAACGTCGGATAACCGTAATTAAGAGAATATGGGTGTTTCGAGCTAAAAGAAAGTTATATTGGATACTGCTGTCATAAATTTTTCTGGTGGTCATGACATATTGTCCTTGACGTGATTAAATCATGGTTTGCTTTGGTTTTCTATTCACATTCCAGCGCTTACGCGGCCGCGAAGCCGGCGTTCCGCTCCTGCTGATACGTGGCTGAACACACCAGACTTCAGTTAAACATGCTGAGCTGCCTCGTAAGTTTCAGACGAGCCTGATTTTGAAGGGAGCTTGTCAGGGTAGGAGCAAAAAAGCTTGCATTGCCCTCGCCAACCTACCAGGTGACGGACAGATCACTCCAAGAAAAATATGTAGGGTAGCCAGAGCATTCCATCACCTAAATCGCAGCCTCGAGAAGTAACTAGGAAGAGAAAAGGAGTCTGTGGCAAACTTAAGACGATAGTAATGTGGAAGAATAAAGCCAGATGAATTTCAAGGAATATTTACCAACGGATTTTTGTTTACGTTTTGGTGCGTTCTACTTCAGTGACATCTATGGTGAGTGAAAATGAAAGCACAACATTCGAAGGCCATAGATGCTTGGGATGGCAGGTTTCATGCCGGCGTGGGTTGCACTTCAAGCACAACGCGATATTCTTCGCATTCTGGAAAGGGCGCAGTTGGATATATGATAATTTTGAGCCGCTGGTGCGCAACCTGGGCAGCTAGTACAACACGAAGGCAGGTATAAATGTATTACTACCTCGTTAGCTACCTCTTTCGCAAAACCACTCTCGATTCACCTTTGGAACAATAAATGTGAGAACCGCGGTTATTGCTACAGTCTGCGCCACAGCGTGCGCAGCCGCTGTCGACCAGCAAGCGTATCTTACAAGGCTCGCTGACACGTTCATCAACAAGGGTGTCAAAGCAGACCACAATCACCAAAAAGCAACCCTGTATCTCGGCATTGAAAAGGCATACGAGCTGAAAAAGGACCAGAAATACCTGGATTGGCTCATTCATCAAATGAGCGATGTCGTCGTGAAGCCAGATGGCAGCATTGTGGGATGGAAGCCCGAGATTTCTTCTCTCGATGACATGCGCATGTCGCACAATTACCTCTACCTCTAGAGCATGACCGGCGAAGAGAAATACAAGAAGGCTGCTGCCGTTTCCAAAGAGCAATTAAACATTTATCTGCGCACTCCATCCACGGCCTTTGGGTAAGTTGATTCCTTCTTGTTAGCCAGCCTCTGCTGACTGAGTGTGAAAAAGGCACAACGGCCCTTACTTCCCCAACCAAATGTGGCTTGATGGCATCTTTATGGGCGACTTTTTCTACACGAAATGGACCCATCTGTTCGACTCAGACAACACGACTGCATGGAACGACATTCTCACGCAATTCACACTGATTGACACCCACACTCGAAACAGCACGTCAAACCTGCTTGTCCACGGCTGGGCAGACCCCGCCAAGGCCGCTAAATGGGCTGACCCAGAAACTGGAAAAGCACCTCACGTCTGGGGCCGCGCCGTTGGTTGGTACTTTATGGCCTTGATGGAGACGTTGCAAGTATTCCCAGAGCCGCATCCCGGCCGTGAGAGATTGCTCGATTATTTCGTCAAATTGGCCGGTGGCCTGCAGCAAGCCCAGGATTGCAAGACTGGAGGCTGGTGGCAGGTCATGGATAAGCCGTATCCTAATATGAAGGGCAACTAACTATATCGAGGCCAGCGGATCTGTCATGTTCACGGATGGGTTGTTGAAGGGCATCAAGCTGGGTTATCTTGACGAGGATGAATTCTTGGACACTGCGAAGAGCACCTACCTCGGCCTCGTCGAGCAGTTCATACAGGTGGACGACAATTGCACGGTTCACTATAATGGAGCCGTGGATCAGTGTGAGTTGGCAGTTGACGATCCCTCATTCGAACTGAGTTCTATTCTTACGCCCGACCAACCTGCTCTACTGACGCAGCAACAGTACTACATTAGTGTTACTACGCATACTGATGACTTCACAGGCTCTGGGCCTTTTATGCTGGCGGCTTATGAGTGGGAAACCTGGGCAAGCAAGGTTTAGGGATTAGATAAGAAAATGCAGAGGCTCCGTGTGAGCTTGTGACTGAAGGCTCTCACACAGGCACAAATAAGTCTTGGCAGCGTCCCAGCAATGATAATCCCACTCAAAAAGCAGGGCTGTGATGGGGGATGACGCAAGGCGGTTCATTTGTCAGGCGTCACCCTGGCTGGCCTGGGCCGGACGCAGTTTTATTTGGAACAAGAAAAGATGTACCGTCTATAGAAGAGAAAAGAGAGCGCACAGAAGTGCCCCGGACTCGATAGTTAACCAAATACACATATAAACATCCGCTTCTTGCACTGCCTTAGAATTCGTAGCCCTGCTGTGTATCACCGTGGTCTATAATAACATGAGTAAAATCTGCAACAAAAGCACATATTAGACAGATACAACACTTGTACTTGTTCAATTTCTTTTAATTGATAAAGCCCCGTCCCCTGCACGCTTCCCGGCCTAATGGCGACCGAAACCTCCAGCTCCGTGGAAGAGCGTTGCAGCACTACACAGAGAGGAGACTGGCCAATTGTGCCATGCGAACAAGGAGGTTTCTTTCTCTTTGATTCCTGAAAACTAGGATTTTAATCCAGAGCAGTAAATGGCCATAATGCGACGCCCCAGACTTTGCCGTGTGCGGTGTGTCACGTGCTGTGACGGCAGCTGCAGCTGCGGGCGCTCGAAGACACTTTGTGTGACGAGGAGCGATCTCGGTGATTTGACCCAATTCATCTCAGCTTCGACATTAACCAGTGCTACAGGAACTGAAAACATACGATCCATAACGGCGGTGTGACGCACAGGCGTGTAATCCGACTCGAAAGTCCGGAATCCTCGACTTACACGCCAACAAACACTAAAAAACGCCCAATTTTGGGCCGTGCCGCACGCAACTCGATGCCGCCCGCGGGGTACAAGCACGGCGACACGCCGCAAAAAGCCATGGTCCGTGGGGCGCTGTCCTTTGTACGCTCCACGGGCCTCCGGGTGAACAAATCGGCCGTCTTTCGCCATTTCGGCCTGTCGCGCGCCCAGGGCTACTCGGCCATCACGGCCGAGACGGCGCGGGCCGACGAGCCCGACTGGGTCGAGTCCCGCGGACGGCCCAGCAAGATGTCCAAGGCGGTGCTGCGGTTCCTCGAGTACCTGCTGTGGAACGACTTTGGCAACGTGGACGAGCGGATGCTGGAGCGGGGCCGGAGCTCAGAGCTCCAGGACAGCGGCGGTTCCGCCACGGACGAAGGGGCCGCGGCGGACCCGGTCTTTCGAGTCGACGGACCGACGTGGGACAGCATGATGCGTGCGGGCACAGCCTTTGGATTGCAAGAGACGTACCATGTGCGGACGGTGAGGCGGGCCATGGGGACGTTGGCATACAGACGCTGCCTGAGGTGCGAAGAGACGTGGGTGAATCCGCGACAGAGAGCCGCGCGCGTCGAGTACGCCAAAGTGAGGCTAGGGCAGCTTCCAGAGGCAGAGGATTGGAAACGCGTGCGATTCAGCGGCGAGTTGCATTTTGCGTTTGGTCTGAACGGCAAAGTGCGCCTGCTCCCGCGACCCGGGGAGAAACACTGCTGCCCTGCCTGCCAGGTGGAGCTGGAGCACCGGCAGCAGCCTCAGCACATCATCTCGGGCTGGGACCATGATGTGCGCAGGGTGCATGCCTGGGCTGCCATTGGCCACGGCTTTCGGAGCGAGCTCGTGTTTTACGACGACCAGACGGGCGCCAAGTCTCTCGGCATCATGACGCCGGCGTCGTACCAAGACGTCATCTTGGAGCAGCACGTGCGGTCGTGGCCTGTCGGCGAGGACGTCACCACCGACGCAGACGGGGCGGAGGTGCGCCGGTCGTCCAAGATTGTGTGGGAGGAGGACTGCAATCCGCACGCGGCCGGGGGCAACACCATCGACCGCAGCGCCGAGGCGTGGAAGGACGAGCGACGGCTGCACCGCCACAAGGGCTGCGCCGAGGCGCCGGACCTGTGCCCGCTGGACGTCATCTTCCCGCCGGGGAAGCAGTGGACGACCACGGAGCCGGGGCTGCTGCAGGACTGGGAGCCGGAGACGCTGCGGCGGGCGGCGCGGCAGGCCTGGGCGGCGGTGGACCAGGAGCGGGTGAACCTGTGGGTGGAGCTGATGCCGCAGCGGCTGGGGCAGGTGATTGAGACTGAAGGCGCCATGGTGCCGTGGTGAATGTGGGGTGCAAGCGAGTTAGACTACTCATGATGAGAATAAAACAATTTAGAAGGCGAACGAGAAAGAGAAGGAAAGGAAAGTTGACGAAGTTTGGAGTTAAGTGGCATTGTTATTCCGGATCGTCATCCGAGAAAAGCTCCACTTGCCTAGTTGGGCAATTCACGATGGTGACCGGTGTAAGATGGCTGTCAGCCACGACGAATAGATTGTTAAAAATAAAGCATAGGGAATCATCCGTTGAATGGAGCACCGACAGAAATTTGCGATTGGTGGATGATTTATTGAATGTGGTTGGTGCCGGCTTTACAACACAACGCGGGCATGTATTTCCGTAGTGCAAGTCTGGAGGGCCAAGCATAAAAGCAGGCTCAGAGAAGAGAAGCAACAATAAAACAGAAATGAATTGAAAATAAATTTTCATCTCAACCAAGAAGCGAATCATGGCTGTTACTCTCGTCACAGGCGGCAACAGAGGCATCGGCTACGCCATTGTCAAGGTGCTGGGTACCCGACAACCCTCCGACACTGTCATTATTGGCTGCCGAGACGTCGGCGCAGGACAAAATGCCACCGAGCAACTACGCAAAGACGGTGTTGCTGCCAGTCTTGACGTGATCCAGATTGACATCGAAGACGATGACAGCATTCAGCAAGCTGTCGCCACTGTAGAGCGGAAATACGGAAAGTTGGACTGTTAGTCGGATATCCCCTCATGACTGACATGTCCGCTAACAGCACTGCCTCAGATCTCGTCAACAATGCAGCCCGCGTCTCGCGACCAGCGTCGGACCAGCTCGAGGACATTCGTCGCGCCGCCAACGAAATGTACAACAATGGAATCACGTCCAACGAAATCGTCACGCGCGCATTTCTGCCACTGCTTCGCAGGTCCAACGCTCCCCGCGTGGTGATGGTGTCGAGCGCGCGAGGCAGCATCGGGATGACTGCTGCCAAAGAGGTATGCCAAGCACCTTTTTTTTTGGCCGCGAAGAAGTGCTCGAATACATGCGATTTTACTAACGATTACAGCTGCCGCCTGTGGCTGCGTTGAGTTACTGCGTGGCCAAGGCTGCGCTCAACATGCTCACGCTGCATCTTCAGCAGGAGGAAGACGGCCGCGCCGGAGGCGGACGCAGGGTCGGATACTGGGCCGTGAGCCCCGGGCACTGCAAGACGGCGTTTAACGGCTACAGGGGAAGAAAGGACCCGGAAGAGGGTGCAGAGGTGGTGGCGAGGCTGTTGGAGGCCGAGGAGGGCAAGTTTGCGGCCGGGACGTTTTGGGAGTATGAGAATGGAGTGCTGGGAGAAGTAAAGTGGTAGTCGCTGTACAAACGTTACGCTAACTAATAAATGGAAACGCAAATGGACCGGTGTCTGGTCACCTTCTCGTTCAGCTGTGGTGCTGGTGCTGTCTATGCCGCCGTCTCAGTTGCTCAATGAACCTTGGGAAGTGCCAGCCCAGGCGCGGTGCCATTCCACCACCCAAACAGATGCCCATGCGGTTTATAGAATCAGTCATGTGCAGAAAATGGGCGTCAAAAAGGGCGTTGCTGAAAGCAAAACTCTGCTGGCAACAGCGGACATGTTGCAGCCGCACATGACTTGCACGTGCGAATCAGCGAGCCCAAGGAGAGAGAGAGAGAGATCGGCAGTCTGGCCGAGATGGAGCTTGGGCACACATGCGTGCGCGGCAGACTTCAGACGGACCGGGAACGCTAGCTTGACGATAACGGCATGCGGAAAGCCTGAGTTTAGATTGAAAAGGCTGTCAAACAGACATGCCATGTACGGAGTTTCTTCTCTCAAAATTGAGACCACCAACGACGGCATCCCATATGAAATCCCGCCTGGAAAATGGTTTGTGCTAGCGGTCGGCAGTGGGGCCGGGCATGGCGCTAGCAAGGGGGAGCCTCCCGCTAAAACAGGGGCTCCAGTTTAGCGGCCCTAGAAGAGTCTTTGTGTGGTTTACTTTTTTTTTTCTGGCAGCGGCGGCGTCTCCTTGTGTGCGGTGGTGGTGGTTCCAGCTATTCTTGGCTCAACAAATTTCCCAACAGAAAATTTGCAGCATCCCCCGACGTGGGGTGAGCGGTGCAGGGGGGGAGCGGCGGCCTGGGGGCCTGCTGGAACGGGATGCCGTGACCGCCCGCCCGCCTTTTCGCGAAAAGTCACTGACAAGGGCGGCGA